>JAKLND010000153.1:0-53278 GCA_022813125.1 Septoriella neoarundinis | reverse complement strand
ACTTTTGTTCGTTTGTTCATGACGAACAGAACGAACCGAACGAACAGTGTTCATATGTTCGCTCACTAACCAGCCTGGGAGCCATACCAGGCTATGATCCAGTTGATGAGAAAACTTCTCGAAACCCACAACCCGAATCATCCACGTCCAGACAACGACCGCAATCTCCGACTCAACAGCCATCTCCTCTACCGACTGGCAGGGAGTCTCCCACAAGACCACCTGGCACATTTACTGATGGCACTCAACCCAATCCACCGGCATCGACGACTGTCTCCTCTCCCGTCAGGGAGCAACCGGGCCCTATTTCAAATCCGCCCACTAGTCCTACTGAGAAGCCATCTTCCTTCCAAGATAGCGGGCAGATACAACGATGCTGTCCAGCTGGAACTTCCCATCGCGACCGACTGGGTACCTTCACACTGCCAAATCAACAAAGCGTCAACACGAGCAATGCGACGACAGCGACTGAGCCGCACAACATGTTGAGTTTTAGGGTCGAAGAAGCTGCCATTGCCAACAAGCGTGAGAAAGAAGTTGCCAAAAGTCTCTCGGAATTCAACATTACCGAGCAATCCGCGAGATCCAAGCACTACACAATTCGACCCTCGATCGTGCCAGGTCAGCGAATAAGCGTAATCACTAATCACTTCAAAGTCGATATCCCTGCGGGCAAAGTGCTGTACGAATACCATGTTGAAGGCATCCCATCGTCAGCCACCCGCGCGAAGAAAAAGATGTTGATCCTGGATATGATTGAGATCGATCGAGATCTGTACAATTCTCGAGCTGAGCTAGCCACGGATTGCAAGAAGAAGATCATCACTTGCAAACCACTCTTCATCAACCTCAATGAGCCGACACCGGGGCAGGTCGTTCGCGAGGTCATTGTTAACGATTTTGAGCCAGGCAATCGTGGCGAACCCAAGCGGCGTACTTTGAAAATCATTTTCGCCAAGAAACACTCGCTGGATGGTTTGAAGGGTTTCGTAGGCGGCCTTGACGAGCGGTACGAAGACGTTGGCGCAAAAGAAGCATTGAACATCGTCATTGCGAAAGGGGTTACCGATGATGGCGCTTCCAACACACGGCAGGCTGTCGCTGGTACCCCACCTCACGGCAATGTCTTCCAGGTTGGCGACAATCGATTCTACTTCCGTCCAGGATATGAAGAACTCGGCAAATCGAGCAACGGCCTTCTCGCTATCCGGGGTTACTTCTCATCCATCCGACCGGCAATGGGGAGTATTCTCCTGAACGTGAACAATGCTACCAGTGTCTTCTACAGACCTCAGCGTCTAGATGAGTTTATGGTCAACCATTCCATCTTGCACCTGCAATCTCTCAAATCTTATTTGTGCGGCCTCAGAGTCAGAGTCAACTTCAATCGCTCCGGCGTAGACGGTCAAGGCCCCGAGATCGATTCCGAGTCTCGCAGAACTAAGACATTGTGCGATCTCGGCCGCAAGCCTCGCCACCAGACTCTCCAGGAAAACGTTCCATCCGAATCAGTCTGGAATCACCTCCGCAACAAGTATTGCTTGAGCGACAATTACAATCTGGACCTGCCCACAGGCAACGTGGGTCGCAAGCAAGCACCGAACCAGAAGTTTTATCTTGCCGAGCAACTCAACGTCCTGAGCGATCAGCCATATCATGGGACTCTCTCGCCAGAAGAGACTGCGAAAATGATCAAAATCGCGAAGAAGCGACCAGAACAGAATTATGGAGCTATCGTTGGGGAAGGTCTGCAATGCTTGAAGCTAGACAATTCCACACACTTGCCAGATCTGTTGCAGAGTCTGGGACTCCAAGTTTCTCGTCATCTCCTCGAGGTTCCTGCACGTCACATTTCGCAGCCCAAAATCATGTACAAAGACGCGAATGGCAATCCTTTCATCGTAAAGCAGATTCCAGGTGATCATGGTTTCTGGAACATGCACAATGGCGCAAAGTTCACCGATACCCGTCGCAGGTTCGGGAACACGGGAGGCGCGACGGCAAAAGTGCGATTCTTCAAGCTGAAGGACAACGGTCTGTATAGAGACAACGGCGAGCTCCTCAAGCGCTACACTAAGCACTTCTTGGACGTTCAAACACAGTACGGTGAAAGGCTCGTGGACTCCGCTATTGTCGATGTGAACGTCTGGACTCCCAACGGCTTGAGAGCGACGCTGCAAGCACCGCAGAACAGATGCGACCTTGCGGTATTGATCCTCCCGGTAAATGATGCTGAGCAACGCCAACGCTACACCGATTTCAGGATTGCTGCCGATCAGCTGCTTGGTATAACGTCGATCGGAATGTGCGAGCAGAAAATCGTAACCATCCTTCAGAGAGAAGTCGAGAAAGCTAGCAAAGCCTTCATCTCCTCTTCTATACGTCTTCCTTCCTCAAGAGGCATGCATGATCATTTCCGCAGCATCGCCATGAAGCTCAATCTCCGCTGTGGCAATGTCAACCACGTCCTCGACAGTCGTACGAGCTTACCAAAGATCGGAGGCGCTCTTGACACCATCATCATCGGAGCAGATGTGACGCACCCTGGCGATGGAAGCCTCGATGGCACCCCTTCTATTGCTGCTGTGGTTGGAACCGTCGACGGCACTTTCGTCCGATACACAGGCCACGTACGTCTCAACACATCGCGTAAGGACATCATTGACGACATGCAGTCGATGGTTCTAGACCTTCTCCACTCCTGGTACAATAATAACGACAAGAGGCTTCCAAACAACATCCTCTTCTATCGGGATGGCGTCGGGTACAGTCAGTATGCCGAAGTCCGCGAGAGAGAGATCACGGCCATCAAATTCGCATGGACAAAGCTCAGAGATGAAAAGTTCAAAGATGAAATCGATAAATATGGATATCAAACAACCCGGAAGGCTTCGAAGTCCTGGCCGTCGAAGACTAATCTGAGCAATTCCCCAAACATCACCGCCGTTGTGGTGACTAAACGCCACAACAGCCGCATTTATCCAAAAATGAAGCGTGATTTAGATCGAAAGGCATCCAATTCTTCCCTGACAATGAGCGGAAATTGTCTCCCAGGTACTGTCGTGGACAGCTCCATCACGCATCCCTACTACTTCGACTTTTTCCTTCTGTCGCACAACGTCCCCGGATATTCAGGCACTGCTCGTCCCACGCACTATTTCGTGCTTGAAAACGGAATGAAATTTACTCCTAAGGATCTTCAGGACCTGACCTTCAACTTGTGCTTCACTTGGGGCCGGAGCCTCTCCTCAGTCAGCTATGTGCCAGCGACATACTACGCGGATAGACTGTGCGAGCGGGCGCGGCTTTATCTGCAGCCTTTCCTGGATCAGGTTTCTCAGCTTCGCGACCAAAATCTCAATGACGAGGAAGTCTTTCAGCGCGCAGCGAATCTTTTCTACCGTGGTGGCGGACGTGGACTGACAGGCGGCATGAAGGCCAATCCATGGCACAAGAATCTCGACACGACGATGTTTTGGATGTGAAGGCGACATGGTAGAAAATCACTTCAGCTGCACATGATTGTCAGGATTGTCAGCTCTACTGTCTTTACTGACGTGTTGCTGTGTCCCCTGGCGTCCCAGTCCGGCTGACTGCCATTCTGCTTTTGATTTACTTTGCCCCGGTAAATCACCATGAGAAGTATTAGATAGTAGAACAAGACAAACTCATCCTCACACAAGACCTGCAATGACTTCCATCTTTACTATCGAACTACATCTACATCCGTCTCACTTCAACTCCGCAAACAGCTCGGCGCTCGAGCTTAGCTGTAGAGAGTCGCATTGCTCAAGCAGCCTTCAATTTTAGCCGAACAAAAGCCAATGTAAGGTATCTTTGATATTTCTGCACCATTTTCAAGAGATTTGCGCTCAAACAAAAGCAAAAGATGATGATCAGAGTGGGACTCGAACCCACGAGGATTGCTCCACTAGCAAGTAGCTTTCGAGGTCCACCTGAAGCTAGCGCCATAACCACTCGGCCATCTGACCGAATATGTTGTACATTTTTCATCTAGATACAATATATATATTTACATCTTTTCCAGATGCTCTCAAAACTGGTGTTTTATCTATCGTGCTCACCTGGAATGCCTCTTAGTACCTTGGATATGCTCAGATCCTCCCTCTGGAGCTGAAATCACAGGCGCATCAATTAATTAATTAGTCTGAGCTCAAGACAATACAAAACCTTGCTAAACAGAGTAAAACCGCCTTCCACCACTCGCCTCCGTGACCAATCTTACGCGACACTCGCCCAGCTCCTTCTGCGCCGCAACCCATCCATCCTCGCTCATCTTTTGCAGCCCCTCCGCCTTGACATCCGACTGCAGTCCGAAAAGCAAAAAAGCAAGCGGACTGCCCTTCCAAGTCTCCGCCTCTGCATGCGAAGCCGTCCTCAATATGACTGCAATCAAGTAAGCGGCAGAGCAGAGGACCAGGATGATAGGGAACAACATCCAGCGCCAGAGGATGTCAATCGACAGCTCGTAGGAAGTGCCGTTGTACTGGGGCCGAGAAGTCTGGTTGAACGAGCGGACGACGTTTGTCATGCTTTGCGCGAGATTGGCGATTCATGCGTCCGGGTCGCGGGTTCCTTGCCAGATGCCTAGCATGAAGTTGGAGCTGTATTCGATTGCGTTGTATCGCGTGCTGACATTGCCGGTGAAAGAATTGGTGAGGAAGCGTGAGAGGGATTCTGCTGCGCCGAGGTTGACGGTGAAGTCCATGCTTTTGAGGCCACCAGGCCGTATGGACATGGGCGGAAAGTGATAGAATTGATCATCTGACTGTAAGTATGTGTCGACGCTATATTTCGAGTCCAGTTCGTTCTCTTCAGAGACCACTCGCTCGCGGTGGACAGCGTTCTCCATCTCAGTATGGTAGTTCTGTACACACATCCAAAGGGCGCATTCGGTGTTAAGCAGAGTGAGGTCAGAGTCTGTGCCGTGTATTGTACCAAAAGTCGTGCCGAACAACTCCACGTCCAGTAGATACACTCGGTCTGTAGAGCTGTTATTGAATGCATGGCCGCTGCCTGGGATAGCGGCAAACCGAGCGACTTCTCCACCAGACATCCACTGTGAGGAGTCGGCGGCAATATTCATGATCCTTAGATAAGCTCCTGACGGCAGCATGTAGTCGCATGCAGACGTATAGTTCAAGCCACATTCACTACACTGCGGCGGATCGCATTGCAGCATTCGGTATGTTGACTTCTCGCAAGCTCCACAGATCGCTAGAGAGGTGGTGTCTGGCCAGGTACAATTTCCGGATGGGCAGGACGGCTCGATTGGTTTGACCTCTTCGGTGAGGATTCCATCATATATTGCTGCAACCATTTCAAGCGGAGGAACTATCGTGCTTTGTCAGTCCATGGCGCATTATAGAAACTCAGACAAGATGTGAGCAGCTCACATGGCTTGGAAGTGCCGTGCCCGATACGTTGATCCCAAGTCTCACTCCGTGGCACGTTTTCTGCCAATGCGCCGTCTTTGCTTGGTAGTAATTCGTAACGAATAGCCTGTTGGGCCATGGCGTTGTAAGCCAGCGAGAATACCATGATCAAGCATCCAGCGAGAGCCAAAAAGCCACTGTCCTGCTCAGCATTTCTGAAATGAGTAAGCAATCAACGCATGAGCACTTACTGCCGTCTGCGCATACGAAACAGAAACCAAAAACTTCCCCAGGCACCATTGGAAGCCTCATAGAAAAGGTCGATGTCCTCGAGCCGGCTTCGACAGTTTGTCTTTCCGGCTTCACGGAAATAGGTGAGCCACATCGCTTGCATAATGGCCGCGCAAAGAAGAGCCATGAGACAAGCTCTGCCGACTGTCGCTATTGCTGCCACGATGCCATTTAACGTCAGGTATGGTGGTAGCCCTAGTCTTGTGATCGAGCGACCATCATAAGCGAACAGTACAGCGATCAAGGACGTGAGGGAAGCAAGAGAGAGTGTCATAGCCACCAACTCGGGCAACCAAGCTCTCAAGAGTGTATGCGGACTACTCCCAAGCCTTCCGCACTGCCGTTGAGCTTCCAAGAATTTCTCGTTTCCTTTGCGCGGAAGCAAACTGTCTTCTGGCATGGCGTGGCTCGAGACCATGAATCCAAGTTTCCTGGGTTCGCTTGCTGGCAGTTCATGCAAGGAAGTCAAGCTCGACGGTCTGTACGGCTGGTACTCTGTGATGTCAACATGGGGGACCGAATCTGCAGAGCCACGATGAGTTCCATTCATTGTTCCGGTTCCGGTAGAGACTTTTCGATGATCCGTTGGATAGCCAGGGCAGAGCCCAAGATCGCGCAACGTCAAGTTGTTATCTGTAGTATCCATCGCATTGTGCAAGTAGAAAGACAACTCAAAGTAGCATGCTCGACTGGAAACGGAAGATAGTCGTCTTGAAAATCTAGTCTTGCAGCTATGCTGTGCAGTTGGCATTTCACCCACCTACCTGGAGAGTGGTGCTACAGTCAGGAGATGTACAAGCCTGGCATGGCGGGAGCACGTCTCGATTGGACAAGCTCTTCGGCTCGAGGTTGAGCCACGCAGCGATAGGTAGACCTGGGATCACGACATCGCGTGATACCAACAGTACGTGCTTGGCATTCAAACCACGGTTCACGGTACGCACGCCGTGCTTTTGGTCTTGGAAGCCACTGCGGCTTTGTTAGCCCCGAGATGTGTACGTCGTGGTGATTCCTACAAAATTCATGGGCTGAGTTACAAACCCACATACTCGGCTGAAGAGTCCGATCTGTTCGGCACTTGAATCAATGGGATGTAGAAGGCAGTGGGTAATCATGCAGCCTTATCGGTTGTGGAGCTGACAGTTCGCCCGCACTTGGTGGCGTAGAGCTTGAGGTCCAATACTTTAAGCGCATTGCGCCCAGAGAAGGCCCGCTGCGCAAGAAACAGCGGATACTTGATAACATCACCAATTACTATAATCGAGATTAATATACTTCAAGCGAGCGAAGTAGACACGAATCAACCACCCAGAGTTTCGTCCACACAACTTGCCTTGCAGCAACCAATGCTGCCTTCCAGAGACCCACCATGATCCGCCGGGTGACACTTGACTGTTGCCAACTTCCGTCTCAGAGTTCTCCTCGATACGATGCTCACTCATAAGGCACGGCCGCCCTAAGCAACTCATTCTATCGTCAGCGAATACTTCGGTGGTCACCAAGGTGCCAATCACATTTCCCTATCCTCCTTTACAAAACGAAGCCAGGCCTCACCAACTCGAACGTACCGCCGGTCACGCGGCATCCTCCATAGGATAGCGGATATCATAGCGTTTTTCGCCCTTGTCTTGGTCTTCAGCACAGCTGACGCTTACATTCTTTGGAACAAACAAGATGCGTTTCGAATCTTTCTGGCTGCTAGCCTGAATTTTCTCGGGCTCTTGGGCTACAGCATCGTACGTGAAGTCGCAAAAGCCAAGAATCAGGATGCCCCATCACGAGATCGATCTGGACGCTTTCGAACCCGGCCTGACCAACACGATTCAAAGTGAAAGAGAGCAGATCGAGGTGTGCGGCGCAACCACAGATCTTACTTTCAGACTATCGTGTTTCTAATCAGACCGAGTCAAATCACTCGTATCACACAACACTTGAGCCAACCTGTAGGCACTCTCTTCTCATTAGATACCTAGGTACAGTTGCTTGCGCAAGAATCCCGAGTACGTGAGCGTACAGATTTACCCGGTCTTTATGAAAGTCGTTGGATGCGGGTGAAGGTTTAGCTCATGGCGGCAATCAACACGCAGTTTCCCGTTGGTAGACTTCAGCGTCACTGTGTGTACAGCCATGGCGCGAGAGATCAAAACGATGAGGCTGTCAAGGTCGCGGTGATCATTAGCTGAGCTCTATTGCAGCATAACGCATGCAAGGCGCACATTCGTCGCGTCAATTGGTCGCCTTGGTCGCTTGGTGTTGTGGGTGCGATAGTGCAAGAGACTCCAAGCTGAGATCAAAGCGTCCGAACGACCAAGAACAAAGCGTGTGAAGTCTCCCCTGTGATGGCAATACCAAGAGGGAGTATGCTTCGAGGTGACGGACGCGCGCCGGCGCGGTGAAACGAGCGTTCACTCATCTCGAACGGGAGGGGCCGCTTGCTGCAGGGTCGCGGGACGGCGCCAACTTAGACAAGTGCAGGTCCCAGTTCCAGGGGGTGGAGGGAGGGGAGGGGGCAGTTGCAACGGCCAGCAGAAGAAGTTGTTTACACCTTTCGCATCACCCGCTCCGTCTCTTCCCACCATCCTCGACGACATTGCCCTGCCATTGTCGCTGTCACGCCAGTCCACGCCCGTCAAGATCCAAAACCCTCACGAGCACCCTTAACGACGGAGCGATCCCCGGAAACTCTCTCCAGACCATCCACGTGCCGGATCAAAACTCTCGGGAATATTACAAGAGCCCATTGATTTATCGAAAGGGCGCTGAAGAGCAGTTCAAAAGCGATTAGAGAGAAAGCAAGCTTGATACAGCTGCTCCGCATAGAATACATTTTCGCGCATCGCGCGTCACTTGAAAACCCCACGCGAACAACCACATACATTCGCAAATACCACACGCACTCGGTCATAATGGGCGCCGCACTCTCCCGTTCGCTGGCCAAGATCTTCGGCAGCAAGGAAATGCGCCTGCTGATGCTGGGTCTTGACGCAGCCGGAAAGACCAGTACGTCTCAACAAGTTCGGCCGGTATAGGGGCAATTGTACTCGCGCAGCGCATTGCTCCTCGTGCTGCCGCCATTCCCCGCCAGACATACACAGGCGACTGACTTCTTACCAAAGCCATCCTTTACACCCTCAAGCTCTCCCCGAGCGCCGCTAGCGAAGTCCACACCATCCCCACTGTCGGATTCAACGTCGAGACCGTCTCGTACAAGAACACGCGCTTCAACGTCTGGGATGTAGGCGGACAGGACAAAATCAGGCCTCTCTGGAGACATTACTTCTCTGGTACGTTTACCACTGTCCAGTTTCGAGAGGAGGAGAAAGAATCCGCGACAAACCGCCAGTGAGGAGGGAACACTTTTGACGGCGAACACAATTCTAACACGGACACTCATAGGAACCCACGCTCTCATTTTCGTCATTGACTCCTGCGACCGCGCGCGCATGGAGGAGGCCAAGTCCGAACTCGGCCGCATCATCCAGGACCGCGAAATGCGCAACGTCGTGCTGCTCGTTTTCGCCAACAAGCAGGATGTCGACGGAGGTCAGTAACGCACCGATCGCTTTGCGCAAAATGGACATAAAAGACAATCGAATATTGACTCTCAATGCACAGCCATGCGACCAAACGACGTAGCACAAGCCCTTGACCTCGACAGAATAGCAAAGGACCACGTGTGGAAGGTCGAGCCCAGTTGCGCCACCAGCGGAGAGGGTATGCTTGCCCAAAACCCACCTCGCTCCAATCCCAGCAATACTGACGCGCAAAACCCATAGGTATCTTCGAAGGTCTCTCCTGGCTGAGCCAGAACGTCAAGGTGGAGAAGAAATAAGCTTGACCCTGGCATCCCGACGCCTCCATCACCGTCTCGCACCCACGGCCCAGCACCGCGCCGCGAGAGAGAGCAGCACTACAAGCAATGGGCGCCACGGCGCGATCCCGACTCCACGCACCCTCGCCCCAAACCTCCCGAACAGCATAATCAACCCCTCCCACCCGGCACGAACGAAAGTACAAGCGCAGGCGCAAGCAAGCACGAGGCACGGGTTCGACGCGTCAAGAGTCAGCACATGGGATCAAACTGCATCATACCACCACCTTATTACACAAAACCCGCGCGGGGACACTTTTGGATGGGAAACGCTGCTGGGCGGCAGGCGTGATCTTCGAACATTCCGCCAAGCAGTCGCAGCAGCAAGTTCTTGTTTTTTTGAGCGGGGGTATTTCCGTTCGAATGTTTCTTCTCTCTACGCTTTTTTATTAGGATACCTTCTTGCTTTGTTTCGTTTGCGCTTCGCTTCTTTAGGACATAATACCCCCCGAATAACGCGTTTCGTTCCCGCAAAACAGACTGAACAGCTAGGCTCAGACGACTGAAAGAGAAAGATGTGATGTAAAATGCTGGATCGTGCTGGAAAGACAAGGAGATTGCGTAGCTTCGTTTGGCTGACGGGATCGAGGGCGCCAAAGCAGCACGAGGCGCCTCACGCCGCGTTAGTGAAACACTCAGAGGTTACCACTGACATTCCTCTGTCCCTCATCGCCAATCTCACAAAATGCCTTGAACGTCTTGAAAGTCTTCTCGCCACTGCTCTCCAGTACGCACTCCGCAGTCGCGCCAACGAAGTACACCCAGCCCTCGTGCATTTCCTCTTTCTTCGGCCCAACGCTGATGGTGCCCTGGCCCTCGGTGCAAATGACGATGCTCGGGCCCTGGATAGCCTCAAACGTGACCTTGGAACCAGATGAGTTGAGGTCCGTCTTCACGACGGAGAACTCCTCGATGGGCGGGTCGTAGAGCATGGCAGAGGAGTCGGAGGAGTGCGCGGTGGCGTTGAACTTGCAGTAGGGGAAGTCGGCGGGCGACATCTTCTGCTCGGAGATGGGCGCGAAGTTGTATGTCAGCATGTTGGTGAGGGTTGGCACGTCTTTGAACTTGGGCGTGAAGCCGGCGCGGACGACGTTGTCCGAGGCGGCCATGCATTCGATGATGTCTGTGGGAGGTCAGTGCCGTTCAGTCTTGAGAGAGGGAAAGGGAGCGTGCATACCGCCACTGATGTAGGCATGGATGTCGTCGGCGCGGAGGAACATGGCCTCGCCAGGCTGCAGCTGGACGAAGTTAAGGAAGAAAATAACGAACAGACCGATGTCGCCTGGAAACTGGCCGTTCAGGCGAGGCAGAACCTCAGCGAACACCTTACTTCCGGGGGCAGGCGTCGATTCGCCTCCCGCAAAGCTCTCGTTCTCCTCCTTGACCTGCGCCAACAGGTCTTCGCTTGCTGACTTGATGTCCTCCTTTGAGTTCATAAGGTGACTGAAAGCCTCTTTCAGCTCTTGCTTGAGCTCCTCCTCTGTCCTTCCGCTTCCCTCAACAGCAGCCTCGAATCGCCCTGCTACCGACTCACCGACCAGGTTCCGGAAAGATTTAACGTTTTTCAAAAAGTATAGCACCTCTTTCAGTGGCCTGAAGCCGCACATGCCCTCGAAAGGCGTGATCGCGATCGTCATCTCGGGCTTGTGGTTGTCATCTTTGTACTCCTTCGGGTTCTTGGCGTGTAATTGTTCTGCCAGCTTTTTGTTCGGGTGTGCTTGAATAGAGAGCGCTTTCTGGATCGAGAGGACCTTGAAGAGGAAAGGCAGCTTCTGGCCGTACTTCTTCGCGACATCTGGGCCGAGCAGCATCTGGTTGTCTTGGACAAGGTCGATCAGGCTGCGCTTCGTCTCGACTTCGTAGGAGGGGTTGCTGGGGTGTGTGCCCATCCATAGCTACAAGCGATGTCAACTATCCGTCTTCCGAGCCTCTTGAGTAATCCTCAACTTACCTCAGCGTAAGGCTTCTCACTCTCGATCTTCAGGTCGTCGCGCGGTGTCGCAGCCG
Source organism: Septoriella neoarundinis (assembly GCA_022813125.1). Lineage (NCBI taxonomy): Eukaryota > Fungi > Ascomycota > Dothideomycetes > Pleosporales > Phaeosphaeriaceae > Septoriella > Septoriella neoarundinis. The sequence goes on along the minus strand of JAKLND010000153.1, from coordinate 41,713 downwards.
CGAAGCGCGCTGCGGCAGATGTCGAACCTGGCTTTCCCCATTCGTAGCTGGCAACGCCTATAGATCGCAAATACCATGTCAGTTCACGCGCGCTTTGTTCCAAAGTTATACGCGCATCTTCTCATGGATGGGTAGGCAAATCTAATGGCATTGCGGGGCACTGCTTACCGCATTGGAGGCGGAGGAGAGGAACTTGCATAGTCGAACGTTTCAAATGTGAGGTCGTAAGAAAAGGTGTACTGTTTGTCCTTGAGGGTTTAAGGGGAAAAAAGATGGCTCAGCAAGTACCGAGAGGTCAGCAAAAGTCATAAGGGCAAGAAGGTCGGCGATGACTGCGCTGCGTACGATTGACGTTCGTTGCCCCACGTGAGGGACAGGCCGACAGGGTTCGAGCTCATGCGGCTCTGCGGCGGCGCCTAGCGTACCGTTTCCTTCTCCAGCGCCCTCTGTTTTGGGAATCCAATACGAGAAAATTATCGACCTCGGCATCTTCCTTTTCCTTCGATACAACCTTCTCATACTACCCTCTACGCGTCTTGTAGGGCACAGTGACTCAGCTCGAATCCAACTACACATCTCCACGGTGTTACAGGCGGGAGGCCGGTGACCTGTCATCGGTTACTTAGGGTTAGGGTAACCCCACGTATCCCTGCTTTGCAGCAGTCTGAAGGCTTCTCATCTCGAACCAATTCCACCCGGATACCAGTAATTCACACTGTTCAGCTGACGCGGTTACGAGGTAATGAAGACAAAATTTGCTAACTTCATGAGATCTGGAGAATGTACTCCCTCGATGAATGCGTATCACACGCTTCGGATTATCAGACTGCTACTCCGGGTGCCAAATATTCCACGGCCCCTTGCCCGCATTCTGCCACTCCAGTAATCCCTTCGGGGATCTCTGCAGCGTCTTAACGGTCTTCACAGCGCCCAAAGCCGGATCGTGCCAGATGAAAATCGTCATCTCCGGAATAGCATGCTTGACCTGGCTCTCCATCGTCTTCATGATCATCGAGCACAGAATCATCGGATCCTTGTCCCGGTGATAGCCCTCCTCATGAACATAGGTAGTGAAGACCGTGGTACTGTTGTTGTCGCCGCTCGCGCGCTGTCTGTTCTCCTGGACTTGGAGATTGTACCAGCCGCAGTCGTGTAGCCGAAAATAGCCCTGGCAGTCGATGCGGAACTCGTCGTTGAAGCATAAGTTGCTCTGGGCTCTGCGGTTGGGGAGGGTGAAGATTGCGGATTTGGGGGCGTTTCTGCAGTCGTCGTGCAGCTGTTCGATCCAGCCGACCAGGCGCTGCCATTTGGGGCGCGGGTAGCTGCCGTCTTTTTGGAGGAGGTTTTCGCTTGGGCGAGCCATTTCCTTGGTAGTGTTGTGGACAACACGTCAGTATTAGAGTCTCTCAGATTGAGAAAGAGGTATTGTTGAGTCGTAGGTGTCAGCAGAGCTTTTACGTCGTGTGGCTGCAATCAGGCATGCGCGCTGAACGACCTCAGCCTCACACTAAACCGTCTGCACTACCCTATCAGCTGTAGTAGAATGCCAGCCGAGACAGTTGTGCTTCAGCTGCCTGTCGAATAAACGAGGCGAGAGTTCCTTGGTCAGCTCAGGTGCCCAGATTGGTCGACATGCAATCAGCTGAGCGCCACCAACGAGACCTGTGTTTCGCCATCATGGGTGATGCGCCCGACATAATCCGATAAAATCGCACGCCTAGTTGCTGCCTCATCAAAAGAAGTTAACTAAAGACCAGAGACGCATCGGGCCCTGGATCGTGCACAAACAAGACGACAGTAGCTGCCGCTTCTAAGGGAACGCAAGGTACTCGCACGCGGTATAGTAAGTACACTTCAGGCCAGAAGCGCCGGTGATCTCACCTGTCGCCGGATCGAAGTTGTATCTGGCAGGTTTAGAAGTGCGGTTCAACGTCGGTCGAGCTCGTGAGCCCAGCGTGTTTGAAACAGGCCTCGATGCAAACGATCCGGAGGTGCCTCTGCTTATGTCGTGTTGTAAAGAAAATCGTGCCGCCAATATGCGTACCCTCTGTTTTACTTCGTTCAAAAATTGCCATGCATACAATGTTTCGATGACAATACCTTGCCCAACGCCGCGCTAAAATCAAAGGCTGAAAAGACCCAACACCGAGTCCGGTAGTTGACTTGTACCTTAGTCGTCAAAGTCAAGATCCATACCCATGAAGTGTCTGTGATGGTTGGTTAGTCGATGATGCAAAACAGTGCAGTTTCGACAATTGTCTTACCCTTCGTACAGACGCATGAACTTAGCAACGAAAGCTTCGAGGTGGAAGATAACTTTCTGCGTGGCGGTCAGTAAATGCTTCGAGTAAGCGATTTACGCCCAAGAGAACATACGCTGCCATTCCTGATCCTGTGCTCATAGAATGCACTCCACTTCACTACATCCGCCTTAAGGCTGTCGTCAATTTTGGGCATGAGCTTGAATGTGAGGGTCTGTTCGCAGCTAGTCAGCCTATGCGGGGTTTCAATCTATTGACATGATTGAGATCTCACCTTCAAGATCGTCGTAGCGGGAATGCAGTGTGTGAGCAGATCATAGAGCTTCGCGCGCACCTGCAAGATCCTCGCCGGCGAGCGCTCTTCGATCATCTCCTTGGCAATGACCTCGATGAGCGCCTCCCAGTCAGGCGGCGGTATGGGCGTTTTCTCCGAGATTTGGTCGCTGCAAAATTCCATCCGTCAGCATCATCGCACGGGGTTGCAGTCCAACGGCAACAGGGTATCCTTACTTTTGCGCATGCACCGCCTCATACATCAACAACGCCCTCCTCAAATTCCTTCCACAATCCCTCGCCACCCTCCCCTCCAACCCAGCTCCACCCTTGAGCCCTTCTTTTTCGCCAACAAGCTTCAGCACGCCCTCGATCTCTTCCACCGTCGGCGCTGCGACACGAACAAGCAGACATCTACTCCTGATGGGCGCGATGATGTTGCTGGTGCTGTTCGCGAGCAGGATAAGGCGCAGATTAGGACTGTACTTTTCCATAGTGCGACGGAGGGCGGCTTGGGCATCTCGAGTTAGGTGGTCTGCTTCATTGATGACGACGACCTTGAAGCGCTGTTTGGCAGAAAGGTCAACCTGCTGGGTCTGGGCGACTTCTTTGAGGAGATCCTGGATGACGACGCGGTCGTAGTTGCCGACGTCGGAGGGCGTGATTTCGAGGTGGTAGTTTGAGGAGACGAGAGTGAATTCGAGCTTGCGATTGCTGGGAAGGGTTGCGGCGTTAGCCTCTGGGTTTGCTTTCCGTCTCGGCCTCCATGTTGTATCCTTGTGGCTGCCAGTCTCTCTCCAAGCGCTCGCCGAACCTTTCCATCCAATGCTGCCAACTCACCTCGTTGTCTGAAACACCCTCGAATCGATCTTGATCTTCTCCACGCCGGGCCCGAAGAGCGCTTTCAGGGTCGCCGATATTCTCGTCTTCTTGCCCGCGCCAGAAGGTCCATAGATGAGCAGATGCGGGAAGTCTCCGCTGGCAGCCTGTTCATCCTTCCTGTTAGTGCCTGCGATTATGGCCATGATTGGACTTCGTACCAATGCTCTTAGGCGCTCTGAGAGTTCAGGGTGATATGAGAGGGCATCGAGAGAGCGAGGGCGATGCTTGTCGACCAAGAGAGCCATGGCGATTGTGGACAAATATTTTGGTGAATGGTGTTGGAATCGCACGTTCTAAGGCAACAAAAGTGGTGATGTAGCGCGGGCAGATCAGCGTCGCGTGCGGAGGAGACGCGTCGGCGCGAGAGCACTTTGGCTGGCGTTTCGGCTCTGGGGAGCTTCGCGCAGCTTTGGCTTCGTGGAAGCATCAGTGATGGGCAAAATGCTTTGGGTCTTATGTTACACAAGGCAGTGATCCTGAAACGCTGCTCAATTGCAGAATCATTGTCGGCATTCTTCAGAAGCCACACAGAATGCATTCTAATGTCAAATTACGTGTCACTATCGCGGTCTGTTCATCGACGACTGACGCCGCATTGCGAGCATCTACCTTACGACCGGTCGTATGCCGGAAACCATGTTCGGGGCCGCACTGCTTTGTTGGTAAGGAAGAGTGGAACGTCCAAATGATGGGTTCGATGTATGCAGCATTTGAGGCACAGCAGGTATGGATGTATCATTGGGAACTCTCTACACAAATAGGGCATCAAGAAGTATAGGACCTTACGTGAGACTGTGGAGCGCCTTGAGATCGTCGCAGATGGAGATCAGCGGTGTTTGAAAGTACGACTATGGTCCAATTTCACGAATGGCACGCGTGGGAAGAGCTTACATGCTATGCCGTACGATGTTTAGGCATATTATGCATGCAAAATACGCATCGATATACATAAGCAAGGCAGGCAATTATTGTCGCGACTGTAAGCGTTTCCCCGTTCCCCTGCCAAATTGAAATGAGGGCGTGAAAGTCTGTTCATGGGTGCTGCGCGCGATCTGGCCCCCGTTCCCCAACTCCCGCGCTAATTGGCCTCGCGACCCTTCTCTTCGCTCCAACGTCATGCGCGAGCATTGAAGACCTCCCCACGCCCTCTCCTGCAGACAACATCCTCGTGATCTCGACACACACCTCGCGCGAGCGACCGGCCGGCACCCGACAGCGACAATATGGCGTCGCGCACGCCCACGCCCGACTCCACCGGTCCGCGCGACCGCCTCCCCAACCTCTTCGAAGTGCTCTCGCGACGAACGACTGCGCCCGTGGACCTCTTCTCCTTTTACATTTACATGCGCGATGTGCAGCGGAGTGTGGATTACCTGGACTTCTGGTAGGTGGAGGATATGCGCGACGCGCCTGCGGCTCAGCGGCAGCGCTCGCTTGGAGGAGAAACACCGTAATAACAATGGCAAAAACAGGCTCGATGTCTCCCAGCACATGTCCCTTTGCCGCCACTACGTGCGCGAGCTCCGACGATCCGTTCTGATTGGCACACCCGAGCTCGAAAAAGGTGGCGGAAGCAAGAGGTCCTCCCAGATCCTCGATAACTTCGAGCGAAACTCTGCGGATCAGGGCCCCAGCGGCCACCGACACCGTCAGAGCGAGAGCGGGCTCTCTGCCTTCCTGCGCAATGAGACCGCCAGCAAGCACTCCCCCAAGGACAGCCAGCACAGCAACCGAAGCGAAACTTCCGAAGCGCCTCCCCGGCCCAGCTACATGACCGAGAACGGCAACTCGCCGAACACACCCTCTCCGCAGATCAACAGCAACAGCTCGCCTGAGCACACCGTCGCGCGCGCCGATATTCGCGCTTCCGCCGAGAAGATCCTGTACACCTACCTTCTGCCTGGCGCAGAACGCGAGATCATCCTCCCTCAAGGCATCCTGAACGACATCACCAACAACATCGAGAAGGAGGGCCGCGATGATCCGGAAGTCTTCGACGCAGCTAAGGACTACGTCTTCCAGGCCATGGAGCGCGACGCCTTCCCCGGCTTCCTTCGAGCGAAGGCGCTGGGCAACATTGTGGCTCCCAGCATGATGCTGCGACTGATCACTGGCTTGATCGCTCTCTTCGGCGCGCTCTGGACAGCGTTCGTGCTGATTTTCTTGAACGCAAGCCGGAGCACGAGATGCTGGGAGATCTTGCCGTTCACCGTGGGCGTTTACTTGCTCGCGACTCACCAGTACATGCTGGACCCTTTGATGGCGCTGGCTGGGTACAGCGAGTACACTTTCATGAGCTTCTCCAGAGTGAAGGAGCCTTTCGTGCGGTATGTTCAAGGATGTAATCGGGCAAAATGCGACAGACACTCACGTATCTTACAGAAAACTCCTAAACAAGCGCGCGCTGATGTGCCTGGCGTGGATCGCAGTTGTGGACGCAGCGCTCTGCTGCCTCTTCATCTTTGTGCCTGGTAAGCGCCTCTAGTCTCCGTCACTCTATGAGACACCATCCCAGATCTCCTTTGTTTTGTCGTGATAAATCTTGTGGCAAGGCGTTTGCCGGCGCATTCGGGACTACCACTCTGGGGCCACAGACTGCCCACTTTTTTCTGGATTCTTTCATATTCGTTGCGAGATACATCCGATCGACATGTCGCGGATTTAGGGGTTCGTTTGTAGCGATAATGCCAATGTGATCAAGTCTTCATTTCGAGTTGTGATTCGAGCTTCACCCTGCGCAAGCCAAAGTGACTGTTCCAGCGCATCAGGCATACCATGTAGTCATCGTCAGATGTGAACCTCCACCACTCACTTCACATCCCCCTTGCCCTTCACGTCGCATACCCTCGACCTACACACCAAGAAGCACTCACGCCCAACCCTATGAAACCAAACGCATACCACCCACCGGCCTCCCGCCCAGTAAAACTCCCAAGCCCGCCCCTCATGCACAACACCATCCCTGCCCGCCGCACCGGCTCCCACGACCCGCCTGCAAACCACACGCGGCGCAGCCACCCAGCCGCGCCTGCAAATAGCCCAGGTTCAAACCCTCGCACATATCGCCTCAAACACCCCACCGCGCCCAGCACGCTCTTCAGCGCCATGATAGGCCAGCACCGCCACCGGCCGCGTGCTCATGACCCGCATAGCGAAGGCCGCTCCCGCCGGCTCGCAGCAGCCTTACAGCGCAGAAAGAGTGTTGTGCGCGTGGCAATTGGCCGGCGGCCGCATCGCTCGTACCAGACTTCGCGGGATCGGAATCCCGGGCTTCGCGGGCTGATTGGCCGGCTGCAGCGAGCGGGGCGGGGCGAAGGGTGGACGTCAGCAGCGCTGGGTGGCTGTCGTCGTTGTGACCTTGCGGTGTCGTCGCCGCGCCGTGAGACTGACGGGGCGCGGTACGGAGAGATGATGGCGACGGTGGTGCGCCTGATGCCGGCCGGGGGGCGAGGCACTGACCGGTCACTTGGGCCCGGGTGCTGGCGCTGGTGTGGCTGCGGCGGTACGGTAGGCACGGCTTTCTGTCGTTTTCCGTTTGGCTTTTGGGCAGGTGTTAGGTCCCATGATTTTCTTCACGGGTCGCGCTGGGTGGGCACGGTTCGGGCGCGGATGGATGGGTTGGATCGCTGCAGGTGCTGCCATTGTTGCCGTGAGACATTGTTTCTGCTTCTGCATTTTTCTTTGCTTCCATGTCCTGCAGGGGGAGTTCCTGAGTCCTGAAGATACGTTGTTCCCGCAGCTGGAAAGTGCATCCAGAGGAGCCGTGACTACTGAGATCTGAATACCGACTGCTGGCAGACGGTATACTAGACGAGGAAGAACGATACTTTGGTGCTCCTGCCTCGAGAGCCTTGTTTGAAGACCTCGCAGATTTGCGGCCTCGTGAGGCGTGTCGCGAATTGGCTAAACACATTGGACGACGCCATCTTGGATACTGGCCTTCGCTTCTTGGATCGGCTGGGTACATCTGATCGTCGAGGAGACGAATTTCAAAGGCGGGCACCCGACGTTTGTTGCGCGCCGCATGGGCCTGAGCGCATTCGCTGTATATCCTGAGATTGTCCCGGCGAGACCATTTCGATTCAGACAAGAGTTCTCTGTTGGACTGTCTTCTGCGAACCACAATATCGACGGCGATCTCTGTTGGTGGCGCTGGACCTGCTTATCTTGAGGACAATCCTACGTTGGTGCATGGAAGCAGACAAAAGCCAGGCCATTGAGGCTCTTGCGAGCTGACCTGCCGGGCGCCATCGTTGAGCAAGTCATTCTTTTGCTGGGATCGACGGCAATCGGAGCTGATCGACGATTGACAGCGTCGTGCGATTTATGCTGGCCGGTGGTGGGAGAGGTACGAAATTTGTGGTCGAGGTGATCGGTGAGTCTTGGTTGTCCGCGGGATCGATTCTGCAAAGACCACACACTCACGGGCGCCCTCAAGTGGCGAAATCAAAACCACTACGGAGCACACCTTCGCGCGCGCTTTCCGCTGTTTACAATGGCAACTCCCGCCACTCCGCTACTCGCGGACCTCGAATCTAACCTCACTTCACGCGCTCAAAGCTCGGCCCGCTTTCCCACACCTCTTTATCGCCCACCCACACCTGATCCACGACACACTCCCACACCTCACCTACCACAACCATTCAACCCATCGACTTCAACCACATCAAGCAACAGCCATCAAGCAACAACACAAAGCGACAGCAGCCGGAGGCGACTTCGCAAGAAACCGACCGCGATCTACGTTGGCGACGAGTGTCAGAGACCCGTTGCGATTGAAGCAGACACGCCCCTTGCCCCTCAATACCCTTCTCACACCTCACTCTCTTGCATCCTCCCTTTACCTCCTTCAACTCCCTCACCTCGATTCGCCACTTCGCCGTCGCTGTCTTCCGGAAGCACCCTCCAATCTTCTCCGGCGCTCACGCCGAAAACCGCGCACTTTCCCGGCTCTTACAGCGAGCCGCCACCAACCGCGACAAAACCAGACGCCATTGGCGTCTTGACTGGACAAGGTACGTACGGCTTGAGGCGCGCCAAGCGTCTCCCTCATCGCAGCCAGGACCTCTGGGAGGTTCACGCGGTTGTGCACATTGGCCCAGGCGGCGCGGGAAGGGAAGCAGGTCAGCGGAGCAGGAGTGAAGAGTGCCACGCACAGACACGCGACGTCAAGGTTGCGCCCATAAGTTCGCAACCTCCGCCCGTCAGCACTTCCAGCAGGGAGCAAACCGCCGCGCCGTCCACAAAACTCGTGCGCAAGGACGCGACATACCGCGACCGACGACTCAAAGGATTGCACGGCATCCACTCAGAGTCTGCAAGCAGAGAAGGCGGCCTACGGAGAGCTGAAGAGGAGGGAACGTCGACTTACTCACTATCGAAATATCATTTCCCCGCTCCACCCGGCGACTATCGCGTTGGATTGAGTGGTACGTTTGTTCTCACGTGACGTTGAACCCGCTGGTCTGCGCTTACCTTGAATTAGGCGATTTGCAACATCCGAAGACAGTCCATTATCGAGGTTTGTGATTCCCAAATGTCATTCCGACTCCATGTCGTAAGCTGATGTTCTCGTAGGCGCTTCGTTTGAACTGGTTAACCCTCACGCGTCGCTATTATTGAGCGCATCGCATTTCGAACCCCCGGAAGAGCAAGACAGACTCATCGACGACTACCTTGAATCACCGGACACCATGTGAGTTTTTTTTTTTTTTTTTTTTTTTTTTTTGAAGGCACTGTCAACGGCAATGGTGTGCTGACGCCTCTCCAATAGGCCGAGAGCACTTTACACCGACCCAGCGACTGCCCGTCGTAACATCATGGGTCTCGAGGGGCCGGGAGATTCCAACGAAGCTGTTCCAGCCAGCAACGAAACCTCTGCATCGTCGCTTGTGCCTTCAAGGCCACCTTCAGACCCTTTCGATCTCCGGGTCTCGGATGTGCCTACTCAGGCGGCGTATGTACCAGCGAGATCTCCCATCCCCCGTCGTTTGTTGAGCTCACTTACGAGATGCTTCTCTTCACAGGACACCGGCTCGTCCCCGCACGACCGAGGATAATACCATCGGTGGCATCGTGGACCATTATGACTACACCCGAGAGATCCCGTACGAACACGAGGACACACTGCGCGCGTTGGAATGCGGAGCCGTAGGAACTCGCACTCCATGTGCCTTCAATCAGGTACCGAGAGGTGTGCAGGAGCACATGAGTGAGGAGTTTTCGGGGAAATCGTCAGATCTTCCCACCAGCGATCGCACCTACGGCGACACCAACCAGCTGCTCCAGATCCCGCCGCAGTACAACTTCCCTGGCCTCTCGCCGCAGAGGCTGCAAATGATGGATTCAGACGCTTTCATGAGACCTTCACCAGTGCGCACAACCACGGAGATGACATTGGACTCAACTGTCCGCAGCGCTTCAGCGAGCATGCACAGCGCGAACTCTCCGCTCGAGTCAGCGGCCTCGGATACCACTGAGCGGCCGAGGGGAGATCGTCCAGAACCTGCCCTCCCCAGAGACGTGGCTTTCAACTTCTTCCCAATTGATGGTGCCGATGACGACGCAGATTGGGAGACGACCAGAACCGACGATGAGCAGAGCTTTCGCGACCGTATGGCGCGTGCTAGCCAGGACTCGTACGCAAACACCAGTACATATGATGAGCGCTACCGCCTCAGCGCCATGTCTGACACTCCGGTTCGCGGTCCTGTCACGTACGCGGATTGCATGAGCCTGGCCAGGTCCCCTGAGCCCACGCCGCGTCGTGATGCGGATGACGTTGAGAGAGCCACGAACGCGCTACACAGGATCTATCAAGAGAAGGTCCTGGAGCAGAATATCATTCCGGAACCTGCGGCAGGGCACCAAACGTTAAAGGGCAAAGGCAAGCAACGCGCAGATCGCGGAAATCCATGGGCTCCGGGTGCACGTCGAGACAGTGCCATTCAAGCTTCTCGTAACAATGACATCGAGCTGGAAGAGATCCGCAAGAACAACCCGCAAGCCGTCAGAGAGGCTGCAGATCAGCTTTTCGCGCAGACAGTAGCCGCCGACATCCCCATGCCGTCCACGCCGACTGCGTCGCAGACGCCTCTTGACCGCCTTCGCGGCGTTCTCAGTCGCACTTTCTCTCGCGCAGAAATCGCGACACCTCCGTTGACCGCGGACCCCTATCACATCCCTCAATACCACCAAAACGAAGAGGACCTTCGCTACATCCTTGCTGACACCCCATCGAACCTTACGGTAGATCAACCCAGTGGTCAGCTCGAGTTCAGCGAATCGATGCAAACCTTCCGCACCGTCCGTGGGACTCCGATTCCCTCAGTCAATAATAGCCGTACTGGCCTCGATTACGGCGAGCGCCCTCTGCCCTCACCCAAGCCAGCAGCCGTCCGCACTCCAGACAACCGTCGTCCATATCGTCCGCCTACTCCGCTCGATCCCAGCTCGCGCATCCGCATTCGCTCTCCGGCTCGTCACATGCGCCGGCCTGCTATCAGCAGCCAAACGAGCCTCCGGGCCCTGATCACCAGTGGCTCCCCCACCTCGAACATCCAAGGGCTCACCGATCCTGAGATGCACGAGGCCTCGCGGCGCTGGGACCTACGCCCACGCCACTACGGCCCCTGCGAGCAGCGCTACACGGGTCGCAACGCCACCGGCCCCTTCCCACGCGCCATCACAGCCAGGCCCGCGCGCCCAAATCCAAACGGCCGCATGCTCGTGAGCCCCGACGAAGTTACCAACGAGTACACGCTGCACCTGCAGGAGCGGCTGTCGGAACGCTACCTGATCCGCATGATGATCTTCCCGCCGTTGTGCTTTGCGTACCACGTGGGGAAGTTCGACTACCTCATCGAGCGCAAGACGAAGGGCTACGTGAAGACGATGTCGGAGGCGAAGAAGGCCGAAGCGCTGTCGTACGGCGTGCTGGCTTCGTTCTTGTATGCGATCTTCATCGTGTGCATTGTCATCGGTATCTGGTCTGGGAGGACCTAGCACGCCGAATGACCTGTCTTTCCCATGTGTCTTTCCTTGCTTTGTGGCCTGTCTCTGCTTTTGTTGATGGAAGCTGTTCGATTCTTGCCGGTGGACTGTCTTCTTCTCTTCTTGGCGGCGATTCTTCTGTATGGATCGGCGGCTGTTCTCTCTTTGGTTTGTCTGTTCTTCTCCTTCTGTTCTACTACTTCTTTTCTTTTCCTTCTCTTCTCTTGTTTTGCAAGGCGTCAAAGGCTGAAAATCGGGAGAAAAAATGGCGGTTCTCATGGAATTGGATGACGAGGGAGGCTCTCACGACTGGAAATGATCAGGATTGAATACGAAGGAATGCGTTTGGGCTAACGGCAGAAATGAGGCTTGCGTCAGGATGAAGGAAAGAGTTGGGCAAGCCTCCGCATAAGCGAGGTAGCACAGTGATGATAGCTTTGCACGAGACAACTGTTCGACTGCCGCTTCATCGGATCACTGAATGCAATGGAACTGCTCGCCCGTCCATGTGACCAACTCTCACTTCAGTGTTTCACGTGAAGACGATGTCAATCCTCTATTACCTGGAGTTGCATTGCAGAGTCCGATTCAACCCTTGGCTGCTCAGATGCTATCGACGAGCTTACTCCGATCCAGATGCCACATATCCTTGATCGCCTCAGCAGCAGCCCGCATATCAATCTTCTCAATCTTCTTCTGCAGCACCTCCCGCCTGCTCACCAACTCCTTCGCCACAGCATCCCAAGCCACCCTCGATTGCCCAACAAACCCCTGCGCTTTCTTATCAACATCAACATTCACCAATTCCCCCGCTCTCTTCCTCAAAACACCATCCACGACCACATACTCAACGTCAGCAGGGCTCGAGTGCAAAATCACAGCAGCCACTGGATCATGCTGGGCCGCGCCGACCATCCCCGGCGAAGTGCCGGAGAAGATCACCAGGTCCGCCAGCTTGCCTTCGGCGATGCTGCCGACTCTGTCCGCCATTTTCGCCGCACGCGCACCGCGGATCGTCGCGAGGTTGAAAGCTTCTTCGACCGTGTAGTGGACTGAGTTGGGAGACTTGCCTTGGGCGAGGAATTTCTGTGGAGAAAGAATTAGCCGACCGCGTCTAGAGAATAGAGGAATAGAGGAACAAATTGCTGTGGCCGGACTAACCTCACCGCGCGACGCCCGAGCAGACTGCAAACCCAGCCTCGCCTCGCCCGGGATGAAAGATGAATTGTTGCTATGGCAATCGACGCCGAGCGAACAGCACTGTGGCATCGCATCACCCAAATCGTCCCTGAAAGCCGCCACGGGGCTGCCCATCGCCATCTGCAGCTCCGTGCTCGGCGTGCTGGACACGTGCATGCCGAACTGGCGGTAGATGTCCGCATCGTCTTGCGACGGGTTGCCGCCGTGTGAGACGACGAAGCGGTCGTCGAGGATGCCCAGATCGCGGAGCTGCGCCGTGTGGCTTCCGGAGCCCTGCTCGGGGACGCGGCTGTAGTGGTATGTGATCAGCTGGACTCTATTCTCGCGGAGCTTGGTCATGAGAGCCTGGAGGTTTTCTTGGGGCAGGAAGCGGAAGCCGTCGAAGGCGAAGCCGAGGGTGATGCGGCCGTTGGCCCAGGGGGCTTGGGAGGCGAGCTCGTCGAATTTGGGGAGGACGTGGCCGCCGAGGGAGCTCATTTCTACCGTGAATGGTTCCCATGTCTTGAGCATAGGCGTTGGGCAGTAGCAGAAGACGGAGCGAATGCCGGAGGACGCAGTGGCGGCTATGACTTGGTCGTCTATTTCTGGTCAGCCTGGCTGAAATCGTTACAGCGATCTGCTGTCGGATGACACACTATGATCTGGTGAATAATTGATATGAGCGAAATCCACGACGGACGTCGTTCCACAATCGATCATCTCCAAACACCCAGCCAGCTGACCCCAAAAGGTATCCTCGGCCGAGTGCAAGCTAGACGTGAAGTTGCCTTCCGGCATGTACTCCATCAACGTGTGGTTTGCATGGCGGCCCTTGAGCAACGTCTGCCACACATGATGGTGCGTGTCGATAAAACCAGGCGAGATGATCTTGTCCGTGCAATTGATGACTTCGGCGCCCGGCGGAGCAGCTATGTTCGAGGCGACCATTGAGATCTTCGAGCCCGCGACCAGGATGTCTGTCCGACGTGCTTCCACGCGGTCATTCTCTCCATGGATGAGAGCAGTCCCATTCTTCAACAGTAAATACTTCTTCTGATCCATTCTTGGTGGCAGTGGCGGCTGGTGTGGTTCCTCGCTTGTTGGCCGGTAAGACGAGCACGACTACTTTGTATCTCAGCCTCGGGCATTCACAAAGACGATATCTCCGGTTTTCCTCACGGTGTCAGTAACGAAAGCGAGAGTTGTCAGCGCCGAGCGCGGGAGAGGTGACGATTGGCGAATAGACACGATTTGCTTCCTGTTTCGGAACATTGGCTCCACTTTTCGCCCGAGTGATCGGACTTTCGCGCTTATATGCGTGCGTTCTACAGCGGAATACTGGCGACTAAATGCTAAATCTCAAATCGATCAAATGCTCAGACGCAATCATCTCATGGGCCATGTTAAAGCCGTCGAATTCTTGTCCTTCAGAAGTAGCGCTGACTGATCGCTGTGCACGCGAAGTTTGATCGACGTGTTTTATCTCCGATTGACTGATGTGGACGAGACGACAGCGGTTTCGGCATGATCATTAGGTACATATCTTGGAGATACGAATGCGCTTGCGAGAGTTGATTACAGGTGCCAAATTGCCTGGACACAAACTTGTGATAGCATTACTCATTCCAATCGATACGCTTCAATGGCAGTCTCTCGCCATACACGTTCTTGTTCCTCGGGACGAAGAAGCCCATCCAACAAAGTCTGCACAATCCTGGTCCATACAACCCAAGGACTACCGTCAGCGGGACCATTGACGTTGCACACCGGCCAATCGCTGCCGAACATGACACGACCTGGTCCGAAATGCTTCAGGACATGCTCAACCCATGGTCTGATCTGAGCAGCAACATCGGTATTCGCATCAGGTCGTTGCGGTAGCTCTGAAAATGCGCCTGAGAGTTTCATGTAGGTCTTTTTCATGTGCGACATTTTCTCAGTTGCCTGAGACCATCTGTAGTAATTGGTATTCTCGTGATTGGGTGTCGTAGCGTCGCTGAAGTCTGGCTTGCACAGGTGGTTGATAATGAAAACAACCTTCTGCTCGTCCTCGACATGGGCGTGAGCTTGTTGCATAGCTATGTAGACAAGCTCGAGCTGCCAAGGTCCGCCAGAATGCTGGTCTACGCCCAGGTCGAATGAGAAACCTCTTTCTCCAAGTAGCTTTAGATTGGCTCCGAAGTCTGGGCCCAATACTAGGGCTTTGAATTCTTGCTGGTCATGTATCGCTTGGAGCAGGTATCGAAAACCTTTCACGCGTTTCCAAGCTGCTGGTCCAGCCGCGTGCTCAGCTAGGTCGAGCCACTCCTTCATGACCTCAAGTGGCTGGTCCATGGGCGCCCAGAGTACGATGCCACGAAGCAATTGGCTGTCTTGCGCGCCATATTTGCCATTGACAATGCTGCTCACAAACTTGACTTCATCTAGTTGGTTCGCTGCCCAGTCTGCCAGTTTCCCAGATGGGTTTTCGTAACGGCGATCTGTTTCCACGTAGACGACGCCTTCGACGACAGTCTCGCTACTCTTGTCGTTCTGTTGGGAAGCATCGCAGTAATCAGGTAGTATGTGCTGTTTGGCTAGAGGCATGCCAGGAGTCATCCAAGAGTGCCCATCCTCATTCGATGCGCTCTCCGGCCACAGGTGGATGTGGCTGTCGATGATGGTTTTCGGGCCCATGGTGCAAGGCGTCAGCTACAGTGGCGCGGTGGCCGCTTGTTGATATGACTGATTGTGGGTTTGAAGCGATCTCAACCTGCGCAACAGTGTGGCTGCAGCTCTATTCGCTTCCAGATCAAGTCGGCTGCACAACATACAGGTGCTGACCACCTTGCCCCTCAGGGTGCTGTCATCGTCCAAGGGTCGGCGATTGAAACGCCAATGGCGCCTTCGGCAAGCTTTCGCCCGATGCGACCCCACCATGCCCACATCAAGCATTCCCTCATACTCGAAAGCGCCAAAGAATCTCGAGGCGCTGCTGTGTTGGAAAGAATCCAAGAAGACTCCATCTTTTCATTGTTCATCACAGGACCGTTAATTGCTCGTTCTTGAGCTCTACAAAGCAAGATGGCTCGCTTGCTGGACGGCAAGATCGCGGCGATCACAGGCGGCGTCACTGGTGGGATACCAACAAGCTACTTTTTTGTCCATGGAAGCTAAGATAGTTCTGTCAGGTATTGGACGTGCCATCGTGCTCGAATATATCCGCCAAGGTGCAAGCATCGGCGTCAACTATTTTCCAGACGACAAGTCCACTTCACAACTTGAAAGCCTGGTCTCCGAAGCAGGCGAACGTGGTAGCAAGATCGTCGGAGTCCCCGGAGACATCCGCAAACCAGAAGCAGGCAAAGGACTTGTGTCGAAAACAGTGGAAAAGTTTGGCCGCTTAGATATCTTCGTGAGCAATGCCGGCGTATGCGAGTTCGCAGATTTCTTGACGTGAGAGGCTGTCATAGCGGGCGGATAATGCATTGGCTGATCAATCTTTAGCATCTCACCTGATCTTGTGAACTTCACAATTGGCACAAACCTCAACGGCGCGTTCTTCGCAGTCCAAGCTGCCGCACAGCAAATGGCGAAGCAGTCGCCTCAAGGTGGCAGCATCATCGGCGTCTCCTCTATCTCAGCCCTTGTCGGAGGCGCGGGCCAGACACATTACACACCCACCAAAGCCGGCGTGTTGTCATTGATGCAATCTTGCGCTTGCGCACTCGGCAAATACAGCATACGTTGCAATGCGTTGCTCCCCGGAACCATTCGAACGCAGCTCAATGACGAGGATATGGCGGACGAGAAAAAGCGAACATACATGGAGGGTCGCATTCCTCTGGGACGACTTGGACAACCGCATGATTTGGCTGGCCCAGCGGTGTTTCTGGCTAGCGATATGAGCTTGTACATGAGCGGATCGCAGATGCTGGTAGATGGCGGTGCATTTGTAAATCTACAGTAAATACCATTGTGACCGTTAGAGCACTCTTGCAAGCTCGGCTCAGTCAAATCCCGCAAAATCAGAGTCGTTCCCAGCATCGCCGTTCTGCTGAGCCTTCGACCTTTGCTTGCTGGCCGCGATAGCACCTTTACGCTTGTTCTCTTCGCGTCGCACATACCCAGCCTTGGTGCTGATACGTGCTTTCCTCGCACTGCGAGGATCGCTCGCCATGCCTTTCGCAGTCCTCGCCTCGACACCGCGCTTCTTGAATTTTTGCTTCTCGTTCTTGGTAAGTGCAGGCAGAGCATCCAGCAGCCATTGTTGAACGCCCTCCCCTGCGGCCGAGCCTTGTTGTTTCTGCGCCATTGACACCACGTTTGCCACGTGTTTCATATAGGGGATGTCCTCCTTACTGTACAGAGTGACAGCAACGCCGCCTTGACGACCTGCCCTTCCTGTCCTTCCTACACGGTGTACGTATGCGGCGCTCGATGTAGGAATGTCGTAATTGACCACGCCATTGACTCCACGGAAGTCAACACCTCGAGATAACAGGTCGGTGGTGATCAGCACCCAGACTTCGCCCTTTCGGAAACGAGTCATGACACTGTCGCGCGCAGTGTCGGAGAGATCCGAGTGTAGCACGGCGATGCGGCTGATACCTCCAGCCTCAGCTGGAATGTCGTAAAGCAATTCAGAATGCAACGCGACGGCACGCTCGATAGTCTGCGTGAAGACGAGGAAAGGCGGGCGGAGAGGCGGACCGCTTTCGGCGTTGGTAGTCGTCGGGTGGAGTAACTGTCTCAAACCCATAAGCTTACCTTGCTCGGTCGCAGCGTAAGTAAGCTTATGCTCTACGTTAGGTACAGCGGAGTCTTTGAGGCCAACCACGAGTCGGACCAGTGGAGCCTCAGAAACCTCGATATCGCTCTCTGCAAGACGTTTTCGGCGCTCGGCAATGGTCGATCGAGCAAGATCTTCAATATTGCTTCCCATAGTCGCCGACCACAAGCTCACTCGCAGATCTTTATGAGACAGCTTGTTCCAGATTGCGAGTGTTTGATCTCTGAAGAGAGGGTCCAGTAAGACATCAGCTTCGTCTAGCACAAGCGATTGAACGGCCGGGAGCGCGTTATGGGTGTTATCCTCCTGATCCGCGAGTATGCTGTGCAAAATGCCAGGAGTGGAAACCAAGATGTCAACCTTGACCGAAGATTCCTCCTCAGCCTTGTCCTCTGCAGCGTCATCTGTCGCCAAAGAATGACCCAAACGCATACCCTTCCGCACCTGCGTAATCTTTATCCCCGTGTTCAGAGCCAGCTTTTTCCCCTCATTCGTGATCTGCCCAACCAGCTCTTTCGTTGGCGCAAGAATTACTGCCGTAGTGTGCCGCAAATCCGTTTGATTCTTTCGTAACCTCATGATCTTGCTGAAAAGTGGAATTAGGAAGGCCAACGTCTTGCCACTTCCTGTGGGAGCTACCGTAAGCAAGTCGATATATGAGGACTCGAGCGGGGCAGCGCTGGACTCTGTCGGCGTGGGTAGAAATGATTTTGGGTCATCCAATAGAATAGGTAGTGCAGCCAACTGCACTTCCGTCGCCAAATCATAGCCTTGCTCAGACACATTCTCTTGTAGCCGCTGTGGAACGCCAAACCGTTGGCGGAGCGTGTGGAATTTCTCCAGCGGGCGTGGGTATACGTTCTGTTTCTGCTCTTTCTTGTCCTCTTTCGCCTTTCGCTTGTCTTTCTTGGATGATTTGTTCAGCGGAGGGTTCAGCCAGGTCAACTTCAGTTTGTGCTGCTTCAGGATATGTCTGGAATGCTCTTCTGAATCTTCCTCCGATTCTTGGTCTGCGCCTTCGTTTTCTGCATGTGATTGTTCGGCGTCCAGCTGGGGTCGTGGGATCTCGGACTTCGACGCCTTCTTTCCGAAAAAGTCGAAACCAGGAATGTCGGTTTCACCAGGTGCGCTGTCATCTTTACCTCTCTTACGCTTCTTAGAGGCGCCCTCAGAGGCGCTGTTGCGATCCGCGGCAAAGAGCTGAGGACGAGCTTGCTGTCCACTGGGAAGCGCAGGCTCTTTCTTGGCCTTGCCTTGCTTTGATAGCTTCGTCGAACGCGACAGCAGTTTCAAAGGGTCCATAATCGCAGAATATCAGCAGGCTCTATAAATGCGCTACTCTTGAAGGCAAGCTTGACCTTCGCCAAAAAGTTGCGCGCAGCCGGCAGTATTGTCAGCCCTACGCGGGCGGTGAAGGTCGCGGCTGCATCCGATCAATCCCGAACCTCCAACCTCCGGCGAAAGAATTCCCAAGGAGATACCCAACGTCACCGCCATTGCATCGCAGTCTTTGCACCTCACACCCTCCTTCATATACGATGTCGGCCCGTATCACACCCCGGTTCGCTCTGCGCCAGACGCGCGCGCTCGTGCAGCGCCGCGCCGCCTCCAGCACCACCGACGCCGCCGCCTCTGGCGCCAACAAGGCCAAGGAGGCCACCCAGCAAACCGCCAGCAAGGCGCAGGAGGGCCTTTCGCGTGTTTCCAGCTCTGCCGGCTCTAAGCTGAGCAGCGCTGGCTCTGCGATCAGCAAGAGCTTGGCCGGTGTCGGTGGCAGGACTGGCCAGGTGATCAGCTTCGTCAACAGTGAGAACACACGTGTATCGACAGAAAGCCCCAGCCATTGACAGCATACCAGGCATGATCCCTCCTACTATCTACTACGGACGCGTCGCTGGCGAGCTCGGAAAGATGGCCATCCAGGGTCGCAACATGGCTCCTCCGTAAGCTACGCCATCTTGATCGAAGTCATGGATCCCATCAAACTGACTTCCACAGCAACATGCAAACTATCCAGACCTACCTCCAGCCGCTCTCGAAGGCTCTCCAGAACCCCTCCGCTTTCCTCAACCGTGCGCCTGCCCCGAGCAACCCCCAGTCTTTCCTCGCGCGCGTTCGCGACATGGACTCCGCCACTCTGAAGCAGGTCGGCATTGTCACCGCCGAGGTGATCGGCTTCTTCTCTGTCGGCGAGATGCTCGGCAGGTTCAAGATCGTTGGCTACAGGAGCGACGCCGCCCACGCTCACCACTAGACGAAATTCGACCGGGTAATCTAGAAGGAGCAGAGGTGATCATATAAAATTTGAAGGACCGGCAATCGAGGATGAGAGAGTGATCGATGTGGTGGAAGCTGGGGTGGAAAGGTTGCCATTGGCATCAAGGACAGCCATGGCAGGCGACACCGGAGCGCCAGAGGCTGCCTCTGGCGTGTACACTATCTGTGCATATTACCACCTTGCGGTATAAGAGGCTATTTCTTTTCCTGTGATTTCCGGTCTCTTTCAAGCTCACGTTCCTCACGTTCTCTCCAAGGACTTCATGGTGGCACACCTAAGACTCCGTAAGTTGCGGCTGGGCATGCGCGTGTCATAAGACTAACATTTGATCACTTTATCGAACTCGACGCTAAAAAACCACAGTATCATAGGCATCATCCTCGTAATTTGACGGCCATGACTTTTATTGATGAAGATGCGACTTGGTGCGCGAAAGAGAACCGGTGCTCCTTCCGTTCGAAGGGTCTGCCAAGACATGAGGTCCTTTCTAAGATGGACGCCGCTTGATGAACCTCACCTCTGCACAGCACTCTCGAGAACTTGGCCGCACCGCTTGCGATCTCTGACACTCGTCTTGGAACACCGTGTGAGGCAACTCACATCGATGACTCTGTCGTTCCACCTCGACCGGTTCAAAACATCTTTTGGCATGTCAACGCAGGTCATCGAAGTGGTCACTACTTCGAGCGAACGGTATTGCAATTCTTCAGACGCGCTGTCGCCATCCAGGCATTCTCTGTCTAGCTTGTCAACACAAAATAGCCTTATCACATACAAATGTCAACATCAAGGTCAGACGCGCAACTAAGAAGAAGCGAAGGATAAGTCATCACCGCCTCCTCTCCACCACAGCAGTGCAATCAACGCTCTTATCGCTACACTGACCACAGACACGGTCATCGACAAGTGAAGAGCACGTGACGATCATTCTCAATGGCTCGAAATCGTCTCCGTCTCCGAGCTTCACGGAGGATGGCCTGGGAGTAGGTGCATTGACAAGCTTTGGGCGCAGTCTGCCACATGTCACCCGGCATCTAGTCCTTCCTGGACGAGGACTGACGCCTTGGCAGTGCAATGGTGGAGGACGGAGGATTTTCTTCAGATGCGAGCAGTGGCCGCGTGCTTTATGCGCGACAACACATTGCCGGATATGACATGGACGAGCTTCGGTGTTGCAAGCATACTGCCGGACGCCTACCGGAGGCATGCAAGGAGCCTCCTGCACAGAGCACCATTCGATCGTTCCTGCCTGGAGGGCGTCACTAACATCCGTCCCTTTTCGGCATTTGCAAAATCGCGCCCTTCGCAGGAGGATCACGTCGGCGTGCAGCGCTCTAGGGGGGATGGGATCCGTTAAGCGCGTGTTTGCATGTACCTGCAGCGGATTCATTCTCCCCGAGTTGTGTAACCGCGTGCGACCAGGCGTCAAAGAAGCTCGCCAGTATTTCTAGGGCATGAACGGGATCCGCTCCCTCTCTTCACGCGTCGCAATGTGACCGCAGTCTTGACTAATGAGCACTGCCGCTAACGGGAATCATGAAGACAAATCCCACGCCCGTAGCCGAGAGGATCACCCGTGCATGAGCCAGACCCCGGAGTTGAAGACACCTGGTCCTCGCTTGACGACGGACCTTCCTCTTCATATACAGGAAAAATTCAAAACTCCATTCACTCGCCAATGGCGGCAACTTTACCCTTATCGGCTATTCGGGGATGTCGGGAGGACATTCCTCTGCAATGCAAAGGCGATCGTGCAGCACTCCCACAGCTGCAGTGCCTGCATGGAGTGACGCGGCTGGGGGACCAAGCCCTCAAGCTCAGGTTGCATGTCGCATACATAGCGCCTTCTTGGAGGTCCTGCCCCGACGCCGCCATGCAAGCGAAGCAGCTTCGTCTGCTACTATGTATCATGATGCACAGCGGCACGGGGAAAGCTTCCACCCGCGCAGATCGCCCTTGAGGTCCAGCAGCAGCGAGGTTCACAATGCAAGCCAGCAACCACTTCATATTCATCGGCTGCGACAGAAGCACACGAGTTCATGCGCGAGCGATGGCGAGCATGTGAAGCCAACGTCAGCCGCACCAAGGCGATTACGAGCCATGACCAGCGCGTGCCAGTCATGCAACACCTTCGGTGACAGCGCCGTGAGCGTCCAAGGAAGCAGGTCCGTGTAGTCGAAATGTGGTTGTATCGCAGTGATCGGCAGGCCGTCCACGCCCACAGCACCAGCACGAGCCCGACACCCTTGAAGAGACAGCTGCATGCAGGTCGAAAGCCTTGCCCTCTCAGCAGCCCCACCATCAGGGTCCTGGGTCGCATGCGGTCGCGACGGGCGTGCGTGCGGGTGCAGACGGATGGCAGACGGGTATTTCGACCAAGGCAGCCGTGACGAGCGCCGCCATGGGACCCGCGCGCGCAACGTTCTTCTCGGGTGTACAACGGGGTGGAGCGAAGAGCCCACCGGGCCTCCGCAGTATAAGGGCCGTTGCTTACGCACAGGAATTGGCCATGGCATCGCGCTCATGCAGCTCCCTCAACAGACTCGCCACGAGTTCGGGCGAAAGAGGCGACGAAGTTGCGGCGGGACGCTCCCTCTTAGACGAAGTTAGACGAAGTGGGTAGCGAAGCTTTGAGTCAATGCACGCCCGTTCATCACCCTAGCTGGTAGCGCTGCTAGCGTGAAGTCGTCATTAGCACGCTTGAGAGGATTAGCCGTTGTGGGTGAGGAGCGCACGCCCGCCGCGCCCGTGAACCCCAGCCGACCAGCCCACATCGGCGATAGCCAGCAGCGTCAGCGCGTATGGCGCGCGCTCTCTCCACGCCGCAGGCGCCGCAGCCGGACACTGGAGGCGCGGACGGGCAGGCGGCGGGCGGGCGAGCGAGGAGGGCGAGGAGGGCGAGCGTGCGCAGCGTGTGCAGCGTGTGCAGGGCGGGTGTGAGGGCGTCGCTACCGGCGCGGATAGGCGAGTGAGTGAGTGAGTGAGTGAGTATGTGTGTGTTTGTGTGTGTGCATGCGACTGCCCGGTGCGTGTGGGAACGAGAGACCCTGGCGGGCCTGGGTCGCGGGCAGTCGCGGGCATCCGGCCAGCAAGCGCCGAGCATGGCGCCGGGCAGCGTGTGCAATTTGCTCCGCCCAGCCCGCCCGCGCGCGCAAAACCCGTGGGGCCAGAGCTGGCAGGCCACGGCGGCGAGCGCGAGGGTCGATGGTGGATGGTGGATGGTGGATGGTGGATGGTGGATGGTGTGGGCGGTGGAGGGCGCTAGACGGGCGGGATGTGTGTGTAGATAGGACGGCGACGGACGGCGACGGACGGCGGGCTCGGGCGAGGGCACCGCGAGGGCGAGGACGAGGACGAGGACGAGGGCGAGGGCGGGCGCGTACACACGGCGACACGCAGCGGACGAGCAGCAACTGCGGTACTATAGCCTGGCATCCTCCACGGCCGAGCCTGCGGTGGGTGGGGAGCGGCGCGACAAGTGGTGCAGCAGTAAGTAGGTACACACCACTCACTACTACTACTGCGTTACTGGATCGCTGCTCGCACGGCACAGCACGCGCACGCGCGCCGCCATTACCACCAGCACCAGCACCAGTAGCAACAGCACTCAGCAGAAGCAGGACGACCACCACCAGCACGAGCGCATCCGGCGTGGATGGTGGCCCCGCCCACGGGCTCCAGCCTCTGCGGCCGCGAGGGCTCGTCGCTCGAGCGAAAAAAAGGCCTAAATACGCTGTGCTAAGAGCGTTGCAGTTAGCCCGCAGCAGGCGAGCGCCTAGCACTCCACCTAGCACGGCCCCGGCGCCGCTATCGTGCAAAGTCAACCAGCGCCGACGCGGCGAACGCGGCGACAGGCCGCAGGCCGCAGGCGCAGGCGGGATGAGGGGGCGCCAGCCATAGCTTTCTGCAGGACGCCGGCCAAGCGCGACCTCGAGTGGACCGACCCCTTCACGCGCCTCCATCCTCACGACCCCCAAGTGATCTCATACTCGATGGAGCTATGCAGGCTCGAAAACCGTGCTAGATGAAACAAGCAGCACATGCGGATCCGGAACAAGCGCTGCATGACAACCGAGGACTGCAATGGCGGCCGCTTATATTCCCGTTTGGCCTTCCTCTGATCGTTTCCCTTTCCACACCCCGTCGCCTGTGAGGTCTATGTAGACATCGCGGCTTGCCACTCCTCTCGTTTGCACGTGTCAGAATGGTTTCCTGGCTTGTTGTCGCCGTCTTTGCATGGTAAGTCTTCGACAGCCTCGCCCGGCCCATACCACTCCCATCCCATGATGCTCGCTGCCGTGCCCACGACGGCCACCCGGTGCCACCACGCCCTGCACGCCGGCTAACCACCACCGCCAGGTTGTTTCGATATGTCCGCTTAATAGTCAACTGCATTTCACACTGGACCTACCGGCCAGTACCCATACCGGAGAACCCAACATATACCTCCCAAGATGTCACCATTATCTTGCCCACCATCTCCTCCGGTGGCGAAGAACTCGACCGGACGATCCGGACATGCCTGCAGTCGGAGCCCTACGAGATGCTCCTCGTCACCATCGATTCCAACGCTGAGGCATTGACCAAGATCGCGCACAAGATCAACTCGAAGAAGCTGCGCGTCCTGAGCATCCGAGAAGCGAACAAGCGTCGGCAGATGTGCAGAGCCATCCCGGAAGTCACCACGAAACTCACCATCTTCGTCGACGACGATGTCATCTGGCCCAAGAAGGTGCTGCAGTGGATGTTGGCACCATTCGAGGATCCGAAAATGGGCGGTGTCTGCACGTCGCAGAGACTGCAACGAGGCGAGACCGTCAGCGTCTGGAACTTCCTCGGCGCCGCCTACCTCGAGCGCCGAAACTTCGACTGCTCTGCCTGTCTGCACATCGATGGCGGACTGCCATGCTTGTCGGGACGCAGTGCCGCTTATCGCAGCAGCATCCTCCAGGACGAAGACTTCACCTATGGTTTCACTCACGAAGAGTGGCGAACCTGCCAGCTCAACGCCGACGACGACAACTTCATCACCCGCTGGCTGTACGCACACGATTGGAAAATCGGCATGCAGTACCATAAGGAGGCGGAGGTTCAGACTACCCTTGAGGATGGCCCTAAATATCTGAGTCAATGCCTCAGATGGGTTCGCAGCAACTGGCGCAGCAACCTCACCAGCATGTTCGTTGAACGCCACTATTGGTTGTGAGTGTAGGCTTCCTGTTCACAATTGGAAATGATCATTGACCAGCATTGCAGTACTCAACCGTGGAGCACCTACTCCGTTCTCCAGACGACAGTTACCGCCTGGGCGTTCCCCTACGACTGCTTCATCTTCTACTCCTGGTACATGGCATCTGAGAACTGGCAGGCGGATGACAGGAGGACGCTCTTCATCGCTCTGGCCTTGTGGACTTTCGTTTTCAGCAAGACCGTCAAGCTTTGGGGCCACTTCTTCCGCTACCCGGCCGACGTTGTCTTCATTCCCGTCTACATCGCTTTTGGATACTTCCATGGCCTCATCAAATTCTGGGGTCTCCTGACACTCAACGCGGTAAGTTCTCGTCGCAACACTTGTGGCATTCACGCGACCCTTACTGACGTTGCATCAGACCACCTGGGGAAGCAGAGACGGCGCCGACACCGACAACCGCGTCCGCATGATCCGCCTGCCACGCTACGGCTCGTCCGATCCCGATGGCCGCAAATCGGAGACCTTCGAATACACCGACGAGCTGCTCCTCAAGCAAGAATACCTGCCTGCATACGAATCTCACAACAAGCATTCGCGCATACCCCTTACGACCCGCTTTCACGACTAAATGACTTGTTTGGTTTCCACACGCGCGCATTCGATACCCAGGCGTCGTCTTCATTTTCCTGCATGCGCGACGCATAGATGTTTAGATTTGGGAGGGGAGGACGGGGAGGAAGCGATCGAGAATTGAGCGAAAAAACTTGGCTGGCGGCGAGCGAAGAGAAGAAAAGAAAAATTCCGAAAAACGATCTCGAAAACCTGGTCGACTTCACCATCATCATCATTGAGAGCGAAGACATGTTTTTTCCGGCTTCGCTTGTGCTTGCGCGGGCAGCGTGTCGTTATTTTTCTCCGGCTGGTGGAAAAAGTTGGGAGCGTTCCTTCTTGCAAAAAAGAAAGCTGGCGGGTTCTTGTCAACATCCGGAAATGGCGGCTTTTGGCTTTCATCACTTGCTTCCCTGTTTTCCACGACAAATTGCATGTCGCCTACATCTCGTTGTATTTGTAGACCTCTAATCACCCCTAAACCGACTCGCAATCCGCTCTTCCTGCACTCCCTCGTCTCACTTTCACATGCCCGCAAGCGAAGGGCGCGCTGCCCCGAGTCGCCCCTCGCTCTCCTGGCGTCTCGTTTGGCTGCATGCCGCAGTCTGCAGTGTCACCACGCGCGGCGGTACCTGTACGCTACATGCGCAGCATGCACGAAAGCGAGGCGCCCGTCATTCATGCCGCCGCGCCACATGGGGGGAGGGGGGCGACGGCACATGCCCGTCCTGCCGATGCAAGTAGACGAGCGCCTCCAATCTGCCTGGCGCGGCCGCGGGATGCCAGGAAGGGTGCTGGGCGATACGCGCTCGCTTGTCCGCGCTCGACAATCGGCGCAGCAGGACCCGGGGTCGTCAGTCCGTCGCCGACGTCTGTCGTATGTACAGCACTATAACGAGGGCGCCACGCGCTGCAGCCAGCTGGCGGCCGGTCTGCAGATGTGCAGCGCGCTCTTGTTCACCTCACAATGGCGCGAGCAAAGCTCCAGAGGGTTGCGCGATGGCGCCAATCACAGGCGCTACGGGCGACAATGGCGCAACCTTCAGCCGGCCAGCTGCGGGCCTCGTATATGGGTGGCTTGCATGTCGCCGTGTCGCCGTACAGTAGTACCTCCTCGCTGGAGGTGTGCGCGCCAATGTATTCCTGGCCGGCCGTGCCGCCGTCCGGCCGACGCGCATACACATACACACAGACACACAGACACCCTCACTCACACACTCGCGCACTCACGCCTGCTGCACCCGTCGCCGTCCGCCGGCAGGGGAGATACCGGCGGGTGTCGCTTCACATGTTTTCGCTGAGCCGACTACTGCGCGAGAGGCCGCCGACAGCAGTCAGATCGGGGGCGCGACCGGGGTGGCAGGGAGGCGTTGAGGGCTCGCAAGTCCACCGCGAGCCCACTGCAGCCCCGTTTGCGCCAGCCCCCCGCGAATGCCTGCGCTGATGCTGGAGAGAACCATCCGCGCAACCACGCAGGGATCAAGGCCCGCGCGGCGGAAGATCGCAGCATGCCTGTCATCGCTCCCTTCCTCTCGTCGTCTAGCCCCGTCTCGGTCCGCCGTACTCAGCGGACAGCCAGCCTGCCTGCTTGCCTGCTTGCCTGCCTATCCGCCTGCCTGTCGTCGGCGCTCGCTGCGAAGGCCCAGCGGAGCACCGCATGCGTCTGGCCTGCTAAGCATGGCCAGCGCGTCATGTTGCTGAGGAGCTAGCACACGACTGAGCTGGCCGGTGGGCTGGGTTGGGCGCGGCATGGATCAGGCGATGGGAGTGAGTGGGTGGGTGGGCGAGAGAGCCATTGTTCGGCCCTTGATCACGATGGCTGGCCAGGCGACGGCACTCCCAGCGCTCTGGGTCGGCCGATGTCTGGCATAACAGCTTGCAGGCAGGCCGTACAGGTGTCCACCACAACCAGACAACAGACGATAGCGGCCTTGACTCTTCTGGCCGTCGCGGCCGTCCGACACACGATTCAGCCGTCTTGGCCACATCTCCGCTGCACTCAGCGACTCCACAGGTCTCACACACTCCACATAGCTGAAGACCGGTGGGGAACTTGACATCGCGCTACGGGGTCACGCTTCCGTCCTTTGCGACCCTTTCGGGAAACTTCACAGACTTCAGCTAGACGTCCTCCCTCCAGCGCGGCGCCCGAGTACCCGCGAAGGGTGACAACGTCTTTGTCAGACCACGGCCACAGCGCTCGTGACAATCTTCACAGCTGAGCCTCCTCGCCGCCCAGACGCACAGTCAGCCGCATCGTCGCCATTATTATCGGCGTGGCGAAAAGGCACTGGTGGTGGTGGTGCCGACGAGTCATTCCGCTCGGCCAAAATCACCCATTCTCACCACTGTTATACCTCCCCCGACTATAACTCAGGGTCTCGAAGGAGAGAAACGATAGGCAAGGCCGTTGGCAGAGCTTATTGATTGCGCCGACGACCCCACATCGTTCGCGACCTGCAAGTCACGAACCTTCTTGCCAAAGCTAATGTGGGCGATCGACAATCTTCAATTGCGACGATGGTCAAACCCGCGGGGATACGCTCAGCAGGTCAAACTTCGTCAATCCCGCACGCATGTAGCCTTGTAGCCGGTTTTTAGTCCCATGACGCTTTGGGTTTCTGCACAGGCGGCACCAGAGACGTAATAGCAGACCGGCGATGCGCGTGCTATGGGCGGAGACCGCTGCCGCCTCCGAGGAAAACCGCATCTCGTGAACAATGCAAGTGTGCTCGCGCAGAATGCGATCTTCCACGCTAGGCCTTCGACGTCGTATGTGATGCGAGGGCTTTCTCTACTGCTATACCGGCGTGGGCCCTTAGGGCGAGGGCGCGTAGACTTTGGGCCCTGACAAAGGCTATTCGAGTCGGATCTGCATAGAAGAAAGTATAACGACAGCTCTGCGGCATCACATGACCTGGCCTGCCTGCGAGCGATCTGACCTCAACACGCTAAGAAAGGCACAAGAGCAAGAGCGTCTACCACTATCTGCACTTCCCCAGACGAGGGTAGTGGGAAACTCACTTCTCGCCGGTCCAGAACATGCATTCACGATCTAAAGGCTATCCTCCAGCTTCTTCAGGCCCTCGTAGACCTTCTCCCACTTCTTCCACTCGCCGTCGCCGTCCTCGAAGCCCCCAGCAATCGGCAAGCGAGCGCCCTTCGCGCCGCCGAAACTCCACACGCGCGCGAGCGCCTCCTTCAGCCCGACGACGCCCCAGCGCGCGACGAGCTTCTCGCCCTCGCAGATCCTGAACTGCAGCTCGCGCAGCTCCTGCACCTCCTTCTTGCCGATGCCCTTGGCCAGGCTGTCGTTGAAGAGGGTGAAGAGGCGGACGACGACGCGCGGGAAGACGCCGGCGAGGCCGTCGATGGCCGCGACGCCGCCGACGGCGAGCACGGGCAGCAGGTTCTGGCCGAGGCCCGTGAAGACGGAGAAGTGGTCGTGGTCGATGTTGGGCGAGGCGGCGATCAGCGTCTGGTCGTCGATGATGCCGTGCGAGAGCTTGGTGCCGACGATGTTGGGGTGCGCGGCGAGCTTCTCGAAGGTCGCGGGCGCGATGTGCAGGTTGTTGGTCACGCCGGGGTAGTGGTAGCTGTGATGTGGTGAGTGGAGTGTCTTGCGTGGAAAGTTCGGGGCGAAACGCACATCATGATGGGCAGGACGGCCTTGTCAGCGACGGCCTCGAACCATCGCTGGATGCCAGTCTGGCTCACGGCCGTGGCGAAGTAGCCGGGGCTCAACACGAGGACAGCCTCGGCGCCGGCCTCTTTGCTCTCCTGGATCTGCTGAAGCGTCTCCTCAACGTTTTGCGTCGCAGTGCCTGCGATGATAGGCCTGTCCTTGTAGCCCGCATCGTCGAGGGTCTTTCTCTGGCTCTTGATGAGCTCGTTGCGCTCTTTGTTTGTGATGTGCACAGCTTCACCAGTGGTTCCGAGGATGACGAGGCCCTTGATTCCGCCCTTTATGAGGAATAGGGAGTGCTTCGATTGTGTGTCGAGATCCAGGGGAGGAGAGACTGGGTCATATGCTGCGGTGCCTTCTGCGGCAAAGAATGTCGGGACAGGGACGTAGATACCGGCGGGAGGAGGAGAGGCCGGTGCTCCTCTACTTGTGTTGTGCATAGGGATAGACATCTTGATCAAGTGAGCTTGGAAATGGTGAGGGAATTTGATCGTATGGAAACGGATGTAAAGTCACTGGAGGTGGGAGGACACAAATGGTATACAGTTGCAACTCTGACAAACGCGCCCTACAGTTGCGATGCCTTTCGTCACTTTCCACTGGGTTGTCAAAGGCCGATGGTCGGCGAGCAACGACGAAGCCCCACTTTGATGGCGGGGCGGCTGCTTCGCTGCAAGATCGGCCGCTGCTTGTCCGGTTGGAGCAATGTTATGCCGAGGCGATGCTCGAGAGAGTGGCCTGCGTACAAGGATGTGCTTTGCATGCTCATTGGGAATACCTTTACATGATGGTAGCAGCTTATTCATTCATGTCGGATTTGCATGAACGAGGCAAGAAGTGAGGTCGAATGGCACGTGATGCACTAGTCCGCTTTGGGCCGCGACTTGAACTTCCTTACCCGTCTATGTCCGTAGTGTCCAGGTCAGTTTCGGACATCATTGACCTCACAGCCCATCGACCTGAATACTTCGTCAGAAATGCAGTGTAACATCGACTAAGATGTGGGCTCCAAGGAAGCATGTCGACTTTCGACGGCAAGGTGAAAGAGTTCCCTGATATTCGCATCGACCACTTCCGCCTCTCAAGCGAAGCGTCCAGGCCGCCACTAGCGTACTTCCTCAGCCATGTGCACTCAGATCACCTGCTGGGCCTGGAGTCCTGCAAGTCGCCGTTCGTCTACTGCTCCCCAGCGACTAAAGAGATAATCTTGCGTCTCGAAAAATATCCCCATCGCATGAACTTCGCCAAAGGCATTTTGGAGACCCGCAAGCAAACATACAAGCACTTGAAAAAGCTGCTCAAGACAATTCCACTTGAGACGCCGACGGTGATAGATCTCGCACCGGGGCGATCGATCCGTGTGACGCTTTTCGATGCCAATCACTGCGTCGGGGCCGTCTCGTTCTTGATCGAAGGCGAGGGTAAAGCCATCCTGTACACGGGCGACGTTCGCTCAGAACCTTGGTGGGTGGAATATCTCTCACGCCATCCACTTCTCATTGCATACACCTCGAGCGGCACCAAAAAGCGTCTCAAGCGGCTGGATTGCATTTACCTTGACACAACCTTTGCCACCAAAGACAATCCGTATAAGCATTTCCCGTCGAAGGCAGAAGGAATTTCAGAGCTACTCCATCAAGTTGCGAAATACCCCAAGCGCACCATTTTCTACTTCGACACATGGACTTTCGGATACGAGGATGTGTGGATGGCCCTGTGCAGCTTCCTCGACTGCCAGGTGCACGTGGACGACTACCGGTACAAACTCTACCGCGCACTAGCGACAGGCGAGGAGCCGAGAGCTCCAGAGTCTGCCCGTCTGTTTGGGTACAAGTTTGGAAATCACATGCAGGAAGGCTGTTTCACTTTGAAGCAATCGCGGCTTCACTCCTGTGAGCAAGGCACCGGCTGCGAGGTCTTTAAGAAGGGTATGCGCAATTGCAACCAGGTGCAGAACGTTTCTCTGACGTAAAGCCGCAGATTTTATCCGCATCACACCGATCATCTCTCGCCATGAGGGGATGGAGATGCCAGAGTTGGGTGCTGGGGGTGGGCAAGGTGACCTAGATCAGCAGCATGAGCTCGAAGTTGGCGATGCCAGCACAGTGGGCATGCTGATGTCGCTTTGCGCGACGAAATTAAAAGATCAACCGCAGGTCCTCAGCTCAGTGCTGGAAATGCTGGCCTCGATGGTGAAGGACCCCGTCCATTCTATTGCACTAGATCCATCGATCTTGCAAACAGATGTACCGGGCTTGGGCGAAGATGACGTTGCCGAGCTCGACGACATTCCCTTGGAGACTCTCGTGCCAGCTTTGGCCGCCATCGTCTCCAAAGCAAAAGATCAGGGGGTCAAAGTGAAAACACCAGAGAACTCCAACAATCTCCCAAGACGCATCGTAAGCCACTCTGTCAATCTCATGCCAGCGGACCAAAACTAACATACCGCCGGCCAGACCTTTCCTTACTCACGCCACTCCTCATACACGGAGCTCTGCCACCTAATCGAGGCCTTCAAGCCGCTCGACATCCACCCGTTCACAGTCGACAAAGCCAACTGGTCCGCTTCCCAGTCCATGGCGTTCTTGTTCGGTCATTTGTACGATCGCCCGTGCAAATTCACACACGACCAAGCGATGTTCCGCCAGAAAGGAAGCAGCACGCCTGCCGTGGCAGATTCGAGACCCGCGTCTCCTCCCGCTAGACCGCGAGAGGATGGTTCCACCTTATTATCAAGAGTAGAAGATATGCTCTCCTCGCCCGACGGTGGCACTGATCCTCCCTCGGAGCTGCAGAGCGAGCTCTCAGAGCAACAAGCCCGTGCTCTCGGACTGGGTCCAACACGCCTATCGTCGCCCAGGCTCCCAGAGATCAGTATACCAGACAGCACTTCCAGCGAACCCCGCGATCAACCTAGCAGAAAGCGGCGTCGGCAATCTTCCCATCTCGAGCCTACACCATACCGACCTTCCGATCCATCGTCTGGCCAAAGTGGACGTGTCGATGCTGAGCCTATTGGTCTTCCTGCGTCCGACGGCAGTGGCAATGCACCATCGTTATCTCCCAGCGAGTACACGGCAGCCTGGCAGCGAGAGGCTTTCGATGCTGCGCTAGGTGCAGGGTCAATGGACTGGAATCAGATCACGTTAACGAGCGTGACCGGGCATCAAGAGCGTGAGGAAGAATTATGAGCAGGGTCGCGTATCTTGTAATACGCTCGCCGAGCAATTTTTGAGCATTTGTTTTATTCATCAAATATCTTGGTCATCAAAGGCCGTCAAAACGTGTGCCTCTCCCTCCGTTTCCCTCTCCCTCCTTAAGAGGGGGGGACACCAGCGGCCTGCTTGGCCTCGCCAAAGCTGTCCCTACCGCTGGCAAAGACCTTGTCGAAGTCGTACTCGTACCACCTGATGTCCGGGTTGAGGCCGGCGAACTTCCACACGCCGTTGACCTTCTTGTACCAGTGGGTGTTGTAGGAGTGGGCGTGGCCCTTGACGGCGACGTGGGCGCGGGACTCGTCGGTGTACTTCTGGTGGGGCACGCGCAGCTGGTGGTAGCCGATGATCTCGTCGTCGGAGACCTTCTCCCACTTGGTGCCGCCGATGAAGTGCTGGGTCATGAGGGTCTTGTCGCCGAGCACGTTGGGGTCCGAGGCCATGGTGACGAACTCGTCGGCCGGCATCGCCTCCCAGATCTTGTCGAGGAAGGAGCGGTAGTCGATGCGGAGCGTGGGCGCGATGCACTTGGACAGGCGAGACCAGTCCTTGGTGTCGTAGGAGCAGGCCCACTCGTAGCAGGCGGCCATGCAGCCTTGCATATCTGTGGGGGATTGAGGTTAGCTTTTGCGGTTTGCTTGATGGTGGGCTTTAGAAGGGCTGGCGGTCTAGGAATTGCGGTCATTTTGCAAGCAGTGGTTGGCGCAGGCTCGAAGGTTCCAAGCTCATTTTCAGAGATGATGCCAGCCAAATCCACATGCTGTTTAGAGCATTGTCGCAACCAGAGAGCACCCAAGCTGTGTTTTTATCGTCCTAACAAGCCAGACCGCCACTCTCTTCCAGAGGTATCAACTCACCCTCGCAAGAAATGAGCTTCACGGGCTCAAGCTGAGTCTGGTCCGCCATGATGTATGTTGTGGTCTTTCTCTTTTCGCTTTGCTTTTCGAGGGGGAGATATAATCAATCAAGCAGTAGCAGTGACAGCAAGAAGAAAGAGAGAGTTGAGGCAAAAAAGAACACGGGAAGGTCAACACAAACCCAAAGCAGCGGTCACGGCAGGATACTTGTATTATCACGTCTTAGCTAAGAGGCCAACGCTCGGCCACGCAGCCATTGGCGCAGCACACGGTGTACATGCACTCGCGTCGGACAATGGCTGCGTCGACTGTCGAGCTTGGGAGGAGGTGGGGGGGAAACAGAGCGGGGCCGGACCGTTGTTCGCTGCTTTCGTGAGGCCGAGGGGCGCGAGGCGTCTCGGATTGCAGCAGGAATGATGCTGACACTCGGCGCTTTGCGGCTGAGGCATGTTGGTGCGCAAGTGTATGAGGACAAGAAGGTTATCTCGCTTTCGCCAGACCCTTTTTGGCGGCGACTTTGGTTGTTCCTGCGTAAGCGGCGAGGAGGGCGATGATCATCGAGCTCTACCGTGGTTGTGGGGATATTTGAGCACGCTTGCGGTGTCACTGGACCGGGAATGGGGCTGCTATTTGTGGCGCTTTCGGACTTCGGTCGTGAGCGGAGGATGATGAGACGACGACTGTTGCTTTGGCCATACCATGCGCGGACGCGACACACAGGTCGCAAAGGCGGATGTCCTCTGCGCCTCACGTGACAACATGCCTGGCGGTCTTCCATACATATTCACACCAGCGCCAGATGGTCTGATCAGACGCGAAGGCGTTGCACACCATGATGACGTCCCTCACCCCGCAGCACCAAACGTAAACCAACTCCAACTTTCATCTCAATGCCTCCATGTCTACCAGCATCATAGCGGCGTATTCCAGCAGGTAGGACACACCACAAACACTTCCTTTACCGCAACCACCGCCTTCAACCCCATCTGCACCACCTCCACCATCTACACCACCAAACCCGCTACCTACACCACCAAACCCACCACCCAACCCAAACCGCAACCATGGAAATGATCATGGGCCTAGGCATCGCCCTCCCCGTCGTCTCGACAACCGCAATCGGAACCGTAACCGGCGTCGCGCAAGGCGTCGCCGAACAACGCCGGCAAAACGAAGACAGCAGCAACCAGTCGCGGATGCTAAAATTCCACCTCGACGTGCACCTCGACGCGCGCACGTCGCGCAGCAAATCGCCGGCGGCAAAACTCGCGAACCGCATCGTGACGCTGCGCGAGGACAAGCTCTGGCTCGAGCCGCAAGACCACGCGACGGGCCAGCCGGCGGACGAGAGATCGCACCCGTTCACGGGCTTCTACGTCGCGTACCCGGACAGCGACAGGCCGTACACGCGGGGGCTGGTGAGCACGATCTCGCGGGACCCGCCGGTGCTGAACTGGGTGTACATCGACAAGGACACGCTGGAGTTGAAGTACGCGAGCCGGAGCGGGAGCATCGCGCACCACGTGGGGAGTTTCGACTGGACGGCGGAGGATGCGGTGAACGAGGAGAGCGCGGTGACCTTTGAGGAGTGGGAGGGGTTTGTTGCCATTTTCGAGGGCGAGGGGAAAGGGTGGGCGTTGTACTTTGACATTGAGGATGATGGGTTGAAGAAGGTGAAGAATGGACGGAAGAGCTGCGAGGTGAGTCTGCGGAGGAGGCTGTTGGGCTCGCAGGACTTGAACAAGTGGGGATTGAAGGAGGAGGGCAATATCGGGTTCAAGGCGACGAAGGAGGTTTGAGGGCCTGGTGGCCACGATGAAGAGTCCTGTGATCTTGGCCCGGACGCTTCGATGTCCACGCATGTTGCGTTCTTCTTTGTTGAAAGAGTCGAGGTTATCTTGAGCCAAGCTGAAGAAACGCCCTTACTGCATGAAATCAGTTGCAGGCTTGCATGGCTTCCAGCAGCGCCTGTCAAAAACGCAGTGCCACGACAAGTCGGGGCCAGTCACCAAGCGAGAAAAGTCTCAGCTTCCGAGCTCGATCGACCGAGGCGATTGCCCTTGTTGGCTGGGCATGCGGAGGCCTGCTTCGGATGTTGCAGAAGGCCTCGAGGATTTGGCCGTACTGTCGAAAGCGAAGTCACCGGTCTCGGCAGAAGCCCTCTCGAGCGTCTCATCCCACGCTCAGACACCATCCACCGCCTAGTAGTAGGTCAGGTCGGAGTGGGGGTGCAGTGAGGGTTGAGCATTTTTGAGAGAGATGGAATGGAAACAGCGAGAGCATGTAGAACAAAGTAGCAACAGAAGCCTCGCTCGATTTCGTATCATAAGGGTATCACAAGCCATCCCCTTTAGCCCTCCGACACCATCCCGTGCTTCGCCAGAGCACTCGCCATTCATCTTTCATTAGTAGTAGCGACAATGAGCAAACCGCCCGGGATCAGGGACAGCAATCAAAAGCAATCTTCGACAAGCGCGTCAAACCGCCCAAAGCAATCACAAGTCAACGAGCATCTGATTCTCCTTGTCCTCGTCTTCATCAGCCACAAGAGCCTTGAGCTCGGCTCCGAAAAGATTATCGTTCATTCCGTTCTTCAAGTCGTTGGAAGAAGATCTGCTGACCTTGCGAGCCGGCTTGCGAGCGCTGGCTTCCTTCTTCTCAGGAGACCCCTCGTTGAGAGAAAGAGCCTTGAGCGTAGCACGAGTTCGCTTGCGGCCGGGAGTTTCGGCGGGACTAGACGAGGACATCATGGAAGACTTCTCTGCAGGCGTAGTCATTTGCTGATCTTGCGGACCTAAGATCGTGGACATGAAGTCGCGCGCTGTCAATGGTGTCAGCGAAGATGTACAAAACGACGATACGGCTAAGAAAAGCTTACGTTTGGCCGGTGACGAGCCTTCCTTCTTCCCCATGACCATGGACGGCGTAACAGCAGGGCTGCTGTGGATGACATGACCACTGTCGTCTTCCGTCGTACAATTCGGGAAATAGGTGCAGCCGGCGTGCATGCTGACATCCGAGCCACGAGACTCGTCGCGAGGGGTCGACTGGTGAATGTTGACTCCTGCGGTCTGCTGTCCCACGTGATCGGGGCCTGATTGAGCCAGTTGGCCCGCCGACCCGGCTTTGGCTGCCCGTGCGTGAGCGGGTAACGGAGGCGGCGGCATGGCTTGGTCAGGAGTCATAGTCTGTGCCTCCTGGTTCTGAGGCGTGTTGATGGCATGGATCAACTGCTGAAGCTGGTCGCTGGGCAAACGGACTTCGACTTGGCTCTTCCTGTTGCGAGGGGCGGACTTGGTCGGAGAGCTTCCAGAGGCGCCAGGAGACTCGCTATAATCCGATAGAGCGTCCGGATCAGGTACCAGTTCGCCATTGACCCAGATACACGGCATCGGCTTGACCTTGACGGAAGAGCTGTTGTGAGCACTCCAGACCGGAGTGGTCGGCGGCGGTGCTGGCAGGCCGTGCAAAGGAGAAGACGCGGTAACGCTACCGTTGCTGAAGTTGCACTTATGGCCATTCCAATCGTAGCCACGATAAGAGCCGTACTGGGCATGCTGATTGTGGTCGTAACCAGCTTCTTGGGCAAAAATGGTGGGATACTTCGGCTCGACGGTGACTGGGTTGTTGAAGATGTTTGGGTTTGGCCAAGCGATGCCACAGCGCTCGAGGTGATCTGTAGAAGGGAGTCAATTGAAGACTCGTCTCTTCATTGATTGCTTTCGGAACTTACTGATCGGCACCGAAAAGAATGAGAAGGACACAACCGTCGTCAGCTTCGAGAACAAGTTCTGCCCACCAATCTCCTCACTGAAACCAGCTGCAAGCTCAACCTTGATGCGGCCATTGGCTGCGGCGGCGTCCCAGTTGCGCTGCATGATGATACTGTTGTTCCATCTCGGCCAGCCCAAGTCCAAAGTAGTGGTTATACCATTGGCGTTGACAGTAGTACCAGTGGCTGCGATTCGATTAGCAACCCACACTCGTCGTTGTCGTCGGGAGAAGCGATCAAGACTCACAGACGACTTGCGGCCACGAGCATTCAGCCGGGTAAAGCTGCACCCTAAAGCCCGCTCCGGTCAGCACGCCAAATCCAGGACGATCGCCAGAATAAGGCTGAGCTCACGAGATAGGGAAGCCATCGACGATGATCTTGACCTGCCACAACGCCTTCTGGCCCGGGAACGCCGCAAGCGGCGAGGCCTGCAGCCCAGGATGAACCGGCGGCACCCACGAGTGCAGCGAGACGGTGAACGGCGTTCCAGATTGAATCGCTGGAACGAAACAAGTGACCAGCGGCGTTAGATTGGTGCCTGTTGGGGAACGTCAGCAATTCGATCAAGGGATCAGTCGCAAAGATGGATTGACGAACCGTTCTCGCCGAGAAACCTCTTGTCGCCACAGTTGATGGCGTAGCAAGTGGTCTTGAACTCGCGGAAAGGCACGTCGCTGCCCTTCGGGTAAATGATGATGTCCCAGTTCTTGTAGCGCATGGTGGCGGCTGGCTGGCTTCTTGTTGTTGATGCGGAGACGGGTGTTTCAGTGAAGAATGGTTGATGGCGCGATTCAATTGCGCGCAGGTGTGAGCCGTGTGACTATATAGAGAAGAGGTCGCACTCCGATGTCTCTAGATGCGCGTGTTTGAGTGAAATACATCATAGAGTGACGACGAGTCGACGGCTTGTCAGGTGTGGTTGGCAGGCGCTCATGGAGATATAAGGAAGGAGCGCGTGACTGGCTTGCGGGAAGGCTGGAAGGCGCTCACGGTGGCAATGTCAAATGGTTTGACTGATTTTACGAGTCCCTTAGTGAGAATATTGTTTTGTTGCTACCACCAGCTCGTGTATCGTTAAGTAAGGTAGTTCCTGCGTCTCGCAGAGCGCGAGGTTGTCGAGTGGATTCGAAACGCAGCACCATGGCCTGAGTCCTAACTCTTTGATGAGAGGACCACATTTCGTCGCATAGAGAGTCATTCAGCCCTCATGATTAGAGAAAGAAAAGCCCTGAAGGCATGGAATGCGTGTTTGATGTTCCAAGTACCGTACAAATTGCAAGGTGAAGTGAGATGAAGTTGATTTCCAGTCCCAAGAGCTCGAGCTTGAGCTCCAGCGGCTCCACCGAGCACGCAGGGAAGACAAAAGACAACCGCGAACAATTGGCACTTCAAGTGGATCAGAATAGCTAGTAAGGTAACGAATCGTGTAACAATAATCATCCAAGTTTTCAAGCAAGCGACAGAATACCACAGCCGCCTCTCGAGTCAGGATCGCTGCAGTCCTCAAGATACCAAGAGACGCCGAAGTCGAGTCGAGCTCGAATCAAGCCCCTCGCAGAATTCTCCAATCCCTAACTCATCAACCCAACTCAGCAATCTCAGAATGACAAACATAAACGGTAGACATTCGACTCGGCTCAAAGAAAACGAAAGATAGCTTTTGTCATAAACTCCCCCAGCGCAAACACCAACAAGCCAGCAACAACCCCCAGCCATCAGCACAAACACCAAACGCACAAGAGACGATAATGATACAAGTACACCTGCCATTGCAGCGAGGTATCCATTACAAAAAAAAAGCAGTGGACAGGCACGCAAAGCAAGCAATCCATCGAACGCCAGTCGTCTCGTCTCCCTCGAGACCCGAGACGAAAGAGGAGCAGGTAAGTAGTTGCCACGCGGTCTTCTCGAAGACGAATGACACCACGCGCGAAGACGGCCCAGCCCAACAAGAACAGTTCACAGTGAGGACAGAGACAAAAACCGAGACCGAGCAAGTAGTAGTAGTAGAAAAGCAGACGACAAACCAGTTTTTAGAAGCAATCTCAATCAATCTCGAGCAAGGACAAAACTTTCCGGAAAGAAAAGCACAGAACACGAAACCACAGCATGGCCAAGCCTAAGTCCAGGCAGAGAAACACAACAGAGTTCCCCCCCGAAAACCCGTGGCAAAAAGCCCAGCCCAGCCCAGCCCCACCCATCCGTCAATGCCCTCTCAAACGAAAACAGAAAACAGACAGACAGTCGAGAAGACCAAAACCAAGCCAGACCAAGCCAGACTAAGCAGTCTCAGAAGTTCAGAAGCAGAAGAAGCCAGGGTTGATTCATCCCCCATTCGCAGTCGCACCGAGAGTAAAGCAAGAGAGTAACCCTTTGAAAGAAGCCTTGATCGTGTTTTCGTAGCCTTCGTTCGTTTCCTTCCGTTCTTTCGTCGCGAGGCGTCGCTGGGGTAATAGAGAGGCAAGTACCGTAGTTGCTAGCAACGCTGAACAGCAGAAGTAGTGGGAGCAAAAAGGATGTGAAAAGGGAAAAGTCGTGGTAAGTGTCGAGAGTCGTGGGTGGAAAGACGACTTGAGTTTGAAAGCATGCAAACAGTCCGGAGGAGAGCAAGTGTAAAGCAAGCAAGGCGTTTTCGTTCGCGTGTGTAATAAGTATGATGTGTGGATG
Source organism: Septoriella neoarundinis (assembly GCA_022813125.1). NCBI lineage: Eukaryota > Fungi > Ascomycota > Dothideomycetes > Pleosporales > Phaeosphaeriaceae > Septoriella > Septoriella neoarundinis. Next base: position 2,078 of record JAKLND010000153.1, on the reverse strand, counting down.
GATGAATGATGTGTTTCCCCTTTTTGATTCTTTTCGATTTTGACCAACTCCCGCTAAAGTGCAACCTCACTCAAGGCAAGAAGGACGGACGGACGGACGGACGCAAGAAAAGCAACCCTTGGAACTCGCGCTCTACTGGCGCGGCGCGAAGTTGCCGTACGGGTTGTGCGGCGGCATGCCCATGGAGGGGTAGACGGGAGGCGGCGGCGCGGGGCGGTAAGGGGTGCCGGCGGGGCCAGAGTTGTTCTGCGAGCGGCCCCAGCTCAGGCGCACGCGCGAGTTGCCGATCGGGTAGCCCTGCATCTGGTTGATGGCCATCTCGGCGGCGTGGCGCTGGACGAACTGGACGAAGCCGCAGCCCTTGCCGGGAGGGATCTTGACGTAGGTAATCTCGCCGAAGCCCTGGAAGAAAGAACGAAGCTCGTCCTCAGTGACGTAGCCGGACAGGCCGCCGACGAAAACGGTGGTGTTGTTCGGGTCCGTGAACTGGTTCATCGGCTGAGGAGCACCGTAGTAGCCGGCCATAGGCGGGGCACCCATAGAGTACATGCCCATGTTGGGGCCACCAGGCATGCCACCCATGCCAGGAGCGCCAGCGGCGCCGCTCTTGTTCTTGGGAGTGGCGGTGCTGATGCGCATGGGCCTGTTGCCACAGTAGACGCCCTGCATCTCGCGGAGGGCAAGCTGCTGGTCACCCTCGTCGGCGAAACGAACGAAGCCGTAACCCCTAGACAGGCCGCTGATCGGGTCGGTCATGATCTTGGCAGACTTGCAAGAGTTGTACTTGGTCTGGAAGAGCGACATGAGGACGTACTCGTTGACCTCGGGGCCAAGGTCACCGACGAAGATGGAGAATTCGGGTCCACGGTCGTCGCGGCTGCGGTCGGCGAGGCCGCCACCAGATGCCCAGTTGAGCTTGAACTGGCGGTTGCTGTTAGGAATGACTTGGCCATTGAGCTGGAGGGCCTTGGAAGCCGCATCCGGGCTCTCAAAGTCAACGAAACAGTATCCGGCGTTGCTTCTGGTTTGGTTGTCAGTCTGTTGCTGCTGGTTCCATCCGGTCGGTGTCTGCACGTACCCAGAGAACTTGTCGCGGATCATCTTGACGTTGACCTGGTAGCCCATGCCGAACCAGACGGTGCGCACAAAGTTCTCGTCAATCCAAGGCTCGAGCTCGCCCATCCTGTACGTTTTGTCAGCGCCTCGAGTCCTCCACCCGTATCCGTCAATGCCACCTACCAGAGCGTAGTCTTGCCCTCCTGGGGCGGCGCGCCCGGAGCGCCAGGTGTACCGGCGGTCGGGGCACCGGGGAACTGGCCTTGCGGCTGCGCTTGGTCCATGGGCTGGCCCATAGGCTGACCCATCGGCTGGTCCATCTGCTGGCCCATCGGGTTCTGCTGCTGGTCGGGGACGCCGGTCGCGCCGAATCCACCATGCTCCTGTGCGGTCGGCTGCGGCTGCGCGCCGGCCTCGCCAAAGTTCGGGAAGCTCATTTTCGCGTGGGTCGAGTGGTGAGCGTGAATCGGAAGAAGTCGTTCGAAACCTGGATGTTCGCGCGGTCAGTGTCGCGGACTCGGTGCGATGACGCAAGCCCGAGGGAGGCGCATGCGTCGGGTGAAGGGCGCGCACTCACGTGTAAAGCGTAAGGATGCTAGGGACGGTTGTCACGTCGCAATGGCTGGTTCAATGTAGCGCGCGCTCGAAGCTGATGATGCTGTCGGGTGAAGCGACGCAGGATGATGCACGGACGGCGGCTTGTGGAAGAGCAGTCGTGCGGAAGGGAAATCTGAAGTCGATGACGAGGGTGAGTCGCAATACTCGCAGAGGGCGGAGCAGTGGCGAGCAGTGTTTCGCAATCGAAGCAAGCAAGCAAGTCTGTCGAAAGGGAGACGAATCTGCGGCGCGCGTGAGCCAAGCGTCGCAACGTGTGGTGCAGCGAGAGGGAGGACGAGGGTGTGTGTAGGACAAGGTAGCAAGGCGTGTGCAAGCCGAAGTTGGGAGGCGGAGGTGTGTGCGCTGAAGCGCGGAAGCAGCCTGGCTGCGCGCGGGCACCACCGGGCCGTGAGCTGGAGCAGGAC
>JAKLND010000152.1:0-53794 GCA_022813125.1 Septoriella neoarundinis | reverse complement strand
AATGCAGAGTCAGGTCAGGATCTCTAATGCAGCCAATCTGACGGGCCGTCAGGATAGGTTCAGGATGAGAGTTCAGACCATCCTGACAGAACTTGGCTACTATGTACCTCTTTTCATCAGGATCAGGACAGAATCCAAATTACCTCTTTAGGTAATCCTGACGCGTCAGGATGCGTCAGGATCAAAATCCGCCATCCTGATCAGGATGAAGTATACGCGATTTCAGGATACGTCAGGATCGGGTTTTGACGAATAGCCGATCCTGACACCTACCAACTCGAGTAATTTTCCCATTCTGACCTGATCCTGACGGCGAAGTATACGCAGCCTTAGAGTACCTTGACCCTTTGCCAAGTTGAAGAGTGATGGTCGAGGGCGAGTGATGTGGCATGATCGGCAAGCGGCTTGTTGGCTGGCTGCCCCACGAAGCGAGCCAGAGCTTCAGACACCTCAATGCAGCAACGCCGTTGAAACCACACGCACGTCAACAGACCAGCCGACACCTGAAGAGCCGCTTTGCAAGCAGTCAGTGGCCGATACTCGTTTAAATCAACACATCAGACACATCACTAACCATGGCCGACCCCTTCGACGCCGCCCTGTAAGCCAACCCACCCACCCAACCGCATCAACACCACGTTCCAACTAACACATCACTCCTCACAGCGACCTCCTTCGCCGCCTCCCTCCCTCACAGACCCAAAAGAACCTCGCCGGCATTATCTCTCTCGTACCCGACCTGGAAGAAGAACTCCTCTCCTCCGTCGACGTTGGCCTGACCGCCAAGCGCTGCCCCAAGACCGGCCGCGACTACCTGTGCTGCGACTACAACCGCGATGGCGACTCGTACCGATCGCCCTGGAGCAACGACTTCGACCCGGCGATCGACCCGGACGACGTCGCGGACCTGATCCCGCGCGGCCGCATCCGCCGCATGGAAGAGGCGCTCAACGCCGCCGTCGACGTCTACCGCGAGCTCTACTACGAGGGCGGCGTCAGCAGCGCGTACCTGTGGCAGCTGGACGAGGGCTTCGCGGGCGTCGTGCTGGTCAAGAAGGGCGCGAGCGCGGGCGCCGCGGCCGGCAAGGGCGGCTGGGATTCGATCCATGTGCTGGAGGTCACGGAGGCGGCGAGCAAGAGGAGCGCGCACTATAAGCTTACGTCGACGGTGATTTTGGATCTGGGACTGAAGAGCGAGGCGGTTGGCGGGTTGGAGCTGGCGGGCAATTTGACGAGGCAGCAGGAGCAGAATCTGGCAATCCATGGGCTGAGGGAGGCGGAGGTTGAGCAGAGCCATGTGGCGAATATTGGGCGCATGGTTGAGGATATGGAGACCCGCATGCGTAACTTGCTGCAAGAGGTGTACTTTGGCAAGGCGAAAGATGTCGTTGGAGACTTGAGGAGCATCAGGCCCCTGAGCGAGGCTGAGCAGGAGAGGGCCGCGCAGAGAGAAGTCATTGGCAAGATGAACAGGTGATGAACTACCTGGGGACACAAACACCTCGTAGTTTGCATGAAAGGACTATAGACGAGGACGACGACACGAATGAGTAGAGCGAGCCGCCCAGGCTGGCCCGCAGAAATGCATATGACAATACCGCCTCGATTAGAGGCACGGCGTGGAAGTAAAGCACCACTGTAGCTGCCCAGAGCCACTGGAAACACCCATGAAATTCGTCAACCATGTGTCTTGCGTGTGCGTGGCTGTCGTATGTAAGGTAGCCTTTCAACCTCCCGCGATCGGCCCCAGATGCCGACCTTGACGCGAACCGCGGATTGATTCGCAGGTTCACCAAAAACAAAATCACAACCAAACGCCATCGCTTCCCAAAAAGACATGTGTGACCATCTCCTCAAATGTATGCGTCTCGCACGCGAATCCAAAGCTGCCTTGTGACGCATGGCCCGCGCCCTTCCAATCCCTTTCCTTACACAGTCGGGTCATGGTACAGGAAGTTGATGTCCCTCGGCCTCTGACGGTTCGAGCGCACAAACTCCTTATCGCCTGGCGGTCCTATTCCAGCAGAGTCAGTCGTGTCTTCCCAGGCGACGCTCTTCAGACAGTGTACTCACGCTCCGCCTTCGTGTTGCTCGCCAACATGCTCTGGATGCTGATACACACGCTCTCTACATTATGCACCGGACTCCATCCTTGCGAATCCAACAGGTCCAAGCATATGATCCCGTTGCTGTAGATGTGCGGGTGCATGGGGATGTTTCGGTCGGGCGCAGCGAGGAAGACGACTTCAGGCGCTTCGATCGGGTAGGACGGGGAGAAGGTGAAGCGCAGGCGGTACTTGTCGGCGGGCGGATAGAGGGGGTTGTCGAGGACGGAGATGTCCATTTGCCATTCTTTGAGGTCGGGCGCAGAGACAAGGCTGATGCCAGGCGGGAGGGTACCTTGGATCTAGATGGCTTGTGGTCAGTGGTGCTGTTTTGATGTGGCTCGCGGGCAGGATCGTGTATACCTTTACCAGCTCCTTCTGCAGACGCTTACTGCTCATTCCTGCCATCTTGGGGTTTTGTCTTTGGATACGTGCGGGCGTTACACCAAGATGGCTACAGGGAAGTTGGTGCTGCGAATGGGTCTGAGAGGATGCGATTTTGGTGCGGGCCTGCGGTAAGCTTTGAGATTATTCACCACAGTCGAGGGATGTCAGCAGTGGATTCGAGTATTAGGAGAGTGAAGGCGGAGTGGAAGGCGGCAGTAATGCGCTATTGACAGCAGCGATGCTTGTCCTATAGCGGGGCTTGATGCGCCGGCGGCAAAGCGATGTTTGTAGCGCCGTGGCTCGGAATCCTCTAGAGATGTCGGTGAAGATCGTCATTCATAGGATTGCATGCAAGGAGTATTGAATGATGGTATAGGGATATAAGCACTTCTTGCCTCTGTCGTCTGTCGGAGTTCTGCGTGGTATGGTGAAAGCAGAAGTCGCAAGGCAGGATGAGCAGAAGACGTGCAGGCATGTGGCATGTGAGATCGGCGGCTTAGGCTGGGCCTGCAGGGATCGTCGTGCCGCCTTGGGTCTCGTGGTCGTGCAGATGGAGGACAAAACGTGGAACAAGGAGACAAGGGAAAGACATTCGTCATGCAAAGTCTATATTGTACGACACAGTCGTACGAAAGGGACATGCAGCCAGCACATGCAGCCAATTCTAGAAAGTAAATAGACGCGATCGCACCATCAACCCGCCACCCTTTAACTCAGTGCCCACCACGTCCATGCCCCTTGTGCTGCCTGAGATGTCTTGCCGTCTTTTCGCCGCCGTGGCGCCTATGGCGGCTGCTACCTCGCCATTGCCAGCCCTCCGGCCTCTGCCTCGCTTGTGTACTCATTTCAGCTGCGACTGCGGCAGCCGTCCCGCTTGCAGCGACCCTGACGTTCGTCGGAAGAAGATGAGGGGGTACTAGACCATAGCCTTGAGAAGCCTCTGCTGCAGCTGTTGGCGATGCGCTCTTGGCTGGGTTTCCATAGTTTCCGCCATACGGCCCATACTCAGGGACTCCACTTGGCATGGAAATGCCGGTGCCCTTGGTGGAGTATACCAGACTGGTTGCGCTCGAATTGGCAGCCTCAGACGAGTAAGGGACAGGTGCAGTATGGGACACCTTGGAGCTCGTTCTATCTGAGGTGGTTGCCGTCGAGCTTATGTAGGGTTTGCCGTGCTTGTATACTTTCAACGAATTGACGCTCCAGTAAGCGTCCTCAAAAGCCTCAGGGTTGTTCTGGACGTAATCGTCGCAAGAGTCGGCTTTCGATGCGCACGAGCTTTGGTCCCAAGTATTGCCGGCCCAGTCTCCGCAGAAGGTATTTGTGAAAACGAGCTGCAGTTTCTTGAAGGTTTGGGCGATGTCGCAATCGCCCATGAACACTGCCGTCGGCTTGCCCCAGCTAGAAGGATCTGGCGAAGAGCTCGAGATGTCATCAGGGATAGAGCCTCGCGGGAAGAAAAAGATGTTGATGAACGACTCCATGATCTCAGTGGCGTATACGCCGCCTCCGTTGTCGTTGAAGCCCTTGCCGTATGACCTTGGGTCGTCCGTTTTGATCTGGCAGCCCTGATTGTCGCTCTGGCCCTCTGCTTTAACATCGCAGTTGTCGGTTGATACGGTGGCGAGCATGTCGGTATGACGGGAGATGCTGCAGCCCGGGCCGGTGTGCAATGTCATATCGTTGCAAGTCTGATCATTCACGCCCTCCAGAATGTCTGTATCTGTCAGTACCTAGATGCGAGCATACATATGGTGATCGAGGGGCGTACCGATCTCGCCGTTGTCGGGCCAGTCAGGGCCGACCATCCAGAATGCAGGCCATGTTCCACAGATTCCTCCAGGCATATGCTCGATGTCAATAATGACCAAACCGGAATCGTATGTCTTCGTGCTCTCAATGCGCACAGCCGGGCGTCCATGCTTGGAAGCGACACCGGTGTGATCCACGCCCATGTAGACCTTTCCATAGTCATTTCCGATCAGTCCAGCATTCCAAGCATAGTCCTTGTCGACGTAATCGACGAAGCCATGGGTGGGGTCAGAGTCATTGAAGAAGTTGAACTGGTCGAAGAAGTTGCCGTTTGATGTGTAATCGTCCTCAAGGACGTATTGAGCCCAACCGGTGGTGCTCAGAAATGCGAGGCCAGTAATGAATGCGAAAGAAACCATGTTGAAGAATCGAAGGAGTGACTGTGCGTGAAGACGCAGTGGGAAAGGAAAAGAAGAACTGGAAGGGGTATCTAGAAAGGGAACGCGTTGCAAGGACCCAGATCAACGTTAAAAGAAGAGCACTCCACCTTATAGACCACCCTGCCACCATGCAAACGCCGCCTGTGCACTCGGGTGCCCCAGAGGCCACACCACGCGGCCGGCAGCGAGGCTACATGCTAGCAGGGCCTGTTCAGACAGTCATCTGGGTCTCATTTGTCCTGTGGCTGTTAGTGCATCCGCTTTTGCGGCTAGGGACTTCAAGCCGCCAGAGCCTCGAAGCACTGAAGTCGGGGCATTCGCCGTGAAAGGTCAGGGCGGAGAAGAAACGGCAGCGTGGCCAAGGGCGATCCTGGCAATGCAGAGAACGTCTCACACCTACAGGACCAGTCAGATGGCACAGGACGCTCGCCGCGCACATCACGGATGTGAGACAGCCGTGAAAAGGGATGTCTTGGGGTCGGCTCCTGCGTCGCTTGGTCCTGGCGGACGGAACTAGGCGCGCCGCGAAGATCACGCCGTCTCACAGACCAATGAGAACACAGGCCAGCCGCTTTCGAACAAAGACCACAAGAGTGCTGCCGCGGTGGGGGGATCGTTTCACCACCGGTGGGTAGAAGGGTGATCGCTGGATAACGGTGGTGGCTCGATTGATTGGGCTGCGCAAGGCGCTAAACGCCAAATCCCAGTGGGCCTTTGGCTGAAACAGAGATCCCTGCGCTAGCGGAATTGCAGTGCCTGCCCAAGTGAAGCCGATGCCTTCGTTTCTCACGCATTGCGTCTACCTCAATTTATTTTCGTCAACTTCACGAAGCCCAGACCTCTAGCTGGGGTCGCCTGTCGTTGTTCTCGAAATCGTTGCGCAAACGGAATCTGCGTCAAGCTCACCGGCAGAGAGCTTGCATCTCTGCATCACATCACACCTCCAGCTCACATATAAAATCCAAGCTAAGGGACGCCTAGGTGATCAGAGCAGGCGAGATGCCGGCCTATCCGAAGGTAAAGACGCGACGAACTGCCGCTCGCCCTCTCACAAAGGCAACCACCTTGTACACACGTACCGGCCAGACGAACAAGGGCAATGTGACCGTGGCGTCCTCGGCGAGACCCTTGCTTGTTGCATCCGTAGCGATCATGGAATCTTCGACCTCGCAGTAGGTAGGTTGCAAGACCTAGTGCTGGGCATGTGCGGTCTATGGGCAGCTGGACGGCTGCAGCAAGATCGGGCTCGTAGCTGCGGATGTAATGCGCAGCTCCGCCTGACAAGATCAGGTGTTGGGTGCAGGTGCTGTGGGTAAAGTATGCTTCAGATGTGTGTGACTTGGGATCATCGTCAATGCTGCTGCGGTACAATGTACCCAGCAGAGAGCCGTTTGGCCATCCTCTATGCTCGCTGAAGTGCTAGTCATGGCCGAGAGGGTTGAGAGACACGTCGGGGCCAGTCAAGAGGGTCCCATACGCAGAGCAAGGGCATTATCCATAAGGTATTGCCCTCGAACGTTTCGAGAGTGGTGGGCTTGCGTGGCTCGGGCACAGCGGAAAGATGCACAGACTCTCATCCATGAGATCATGCGGAGAGCTGGAGGGCTGGGGCTGTGGGGAAAGCTGCTGCAGCGTACCTTGTAACTCAGGTACACATACTACTGTACCTGTGTACTACCAACTTGACCTTGCTATACTCCCACCTTACGTTAAAGCTGCCTCCTTGCTCATTTGGAATCCGCAAAAATGGGCGGCGAGACACACCGAAACATGGCGCCCTCGCTTGCGGATTCGGCTTATCCCCAGCTCGCGATCAGGCCCGTTGGCCAACAGATCCACCACATCTATCGTGACCGTCTGCGTCAATTCACAGACAACGGCCAATACAGGGAGCAGGGCTTGCTGGCTAAACTCTATGATGGCCGACTGTCTGGCGAAGACCACATCAAGCTTTCGGTATGGGATGCTCCCGACCTGACCCGCCCTACATTCAAAGAGGCGACCAAGAAAGAGAATGTATATCGGAAGACACAAGTCGGAGAATCATTCGGACCAAGTTGGAGCACGCATTGGTTCAAGGTGCAATTCAAGCTGCCTTATGAATGGACATACAAGTCCCAAGTCGAACTGCACTGGGATGCGAACAATGAGGGTCTCGTCTGGACAGACGACGGTCGGCCTTTACAAGGCTTGACTGGCGGCGGTGAACGAGTGGAATGGATCGTGCCCCTCGAGTGGCGTGACTACAACAAATGGCACACGATCTATATTGAAATGGCGTGCAATGGCATGTTCGGCAACGCCCCAGGCGGAGACAGCATCCAGCCACCCAGACCCGACAAGTACTTCAGGCTACAAACAGCGGACCTTGTGAGCGTCAACCTCGATGCACGGGCACTGTACTTCGATTTCTGGATCATTGGCGATGCTGCTCGTGAGTTCCCAGAGGATAGCTGGCAGCAGCATCAAGCACTGCAAGTGTGCAACGATATCATCGACTGTTTCATCAAAGGAGAAGGCAGTAATGGTGCCATCAAAGACTGCCGAGAGATCGCAAAACGTTACCTTGGTGACGATATCGACAGCGCTAAAGTGTATGAGAGCAATAAGCCAGAACTCATCACGGGTATCGGACATTGTCACATTGACACTTGCTGGCTATGGCCGTGGGCTGAGACGAAGCGGAAGATCGCACGAAGCTGGTCTAACCAGTGCGATCTCCTGGATCGCTACCCGGAGCATCGCTTCTGTGCATCGCAAGCACAGCAGTACAAATGGCTCGAGAAGTATTACCCTTATGCCTTCGACCGGGTCAAGTCCCACGTCAAGAAGGGCAGCTTCCAACCGATTGGTGGCTCATGGGTTGAGCACGATACCAATATGCCGTCCGGGGAGTCACTTGTTCGTCAGTTTGTTTACGGCCAACGCTACTTCGAAAGCCGATTTGGCCAGCGCTCCACAACATTCTGGCTGCCAGACACTTTCGGCTACTCTACACAGCTTCCTCAACTCTGTCGCCTGGCTGGCATGACCCGCTTCTTCACGCAAAAGCTCAGCTGGAACAACATCAACAACTTCCCGCACACGACATTCAACTGGGTGTCGCTGGACGGCAGCCAAGTCATTTGCCACATGGCCCCGGCCGAGACATACACGGCAGAAGCACACTTTGGCGATGTTCGCCGCAGCGAGACCCAGCACAAGTCTATGGATCAAGATCCTTCGAGTCTGCTCGTCTTCGGCAAAGGCGACGGAGGCGGAGGCCCGACTTTCGGTCACATCGAAAAGCTGCGGCGTGCTCGCGGTATGAGCGACAAGGTCGGCCTCCTGCCGCGTGTGAAGATGGGCGACTCCGTCGACGACTTCTTTGCCCGCATCGAGAAGAAACAGGCAAACGGCACCATAGATCTCTGCACATGGTATGGCGAGCTCTACTTCGAGCTGCACCGCGGCACGTACACCACGCAAGCGAACAACAAGCGCAACAATCGCCATTCGGAGATTCTGCTTCATGACATTGAGTACTTTGCCACGCTCGCAACGATCGGTGGCAAGTGTGGTTACAAGTACCCGAAAGAAGGCATCGACTCTATGTGGGAGAATGTGTTGCTGTGTCAATTCCACGATTGCCTTCCGGGAAGCTGCATCGAAATGTGCTATGACGACTCTGACGAGCTTTATGCGAAGGTCTTTGACACCGGCAAGAAGCTCTTGAATGACGCTCTCGACGCACTTGGCTTTGAGCACAATATTGGCAGCTCAAAAGAGAATCTAGTCGGTCTAAGCACGCTCGGGTGGTCTCGCAATGAAGTCTTGGATGTGACGGATCGACATGGCGCCACTGAGCCGCTCGTTGTCCGCGATCAGAGCGGTATCATGGACCTTCATGCCATGAGCGACGATGAAAAGCACTGTAAGCCTGTCCAAGAGGTTGAGCCTGGCGTCTTCGTCCTCGAAAACAATCACCTGCGCATCAAGGTGCACAACGGTGTCATCACCAGCCTGTACGACATCAAAGCTAAGCGTGAGGTGCTGCCAAAGGGGGGCAAGGCAAACCAGCTGGTCATCTTCGATGATAAGCCTCTCTACTGGCAAGCATGGGACGTGGAAGTCTTCCACCTCGAGTCCCGCAAAGAGCTCCACGCCTCGGGTCCGTCGAAGATAACCCAGAGCGACGCGCACCGCTCATCAGTCTCAACCACCACCAAGATCTCCGACAAGTCCTGGATCGAGACCACTATCTCCCTCTCAGCCACAACCACATCCCCCTCCATGGTCGAAGTAGCAGCCGAAGTCGAATGGCGCGAGACCATGAAATTCCTCAAGGTCGAATTCCCCACGACCATCACCAACACGGAGGCCTCCTACGAAACGCAATACGGCATCGTCCGCCGCCCGACCCACTACAACACCTCCTGGGACATGGCCAAGTTCGAAGTCTGCTGCCACAAGTGGGCCGACCTCAGCGAGAACGGCTACGGCGTCAGCGTGCTCAACGACAGCAAGTACGGCTTCGCCACCTGCGGCAGCCTCATGCGCCTCAGCCTGCTGCGCGCCCCCAAGGCCCCCGACGCCCACGCCGACATGGGCCGCCACCACATCAAGTGGGCCGTCATGCCGCACGCCGGCCCGCTCGACGAGCGCACCGTCCGCGCGGGCTTCGAGTTCAACTACCCCGTCCGCATCGCTTCGCACCCGTGTCCGGGCGCCGCCAAGCAGCTCCTGTCTGCTTTCAAGCTGACGGGCGACTCGTCTAAGAGCCTTGTTGTGGACGCTGTCAAGCGCGGCGAGGACGACGAGGACGCTTCCAATGGTGATATGCCGCCCAAGAAGGGCAGGCATGTTATTCTGAGGGTCTACGACAGCTTGGGAGGGACGAGCAGGGGCACGATTTCCATGGGGAATGTGGCGGTGAAGAGGGCGTGGAAGTGCAATTTGCTCGAAGATGAGATTGAAGAGCTCGATTTGACTAAGGAAGGGCTGGAAATTGAATTGAGGGCTTTTGAGGTGGCGAGCTATAAGCTGTTGCTTGCGTGAGAGCGAGGGGAACAACACGATGGGGCACGGTATACGACTGTCATTGCGTGTTTGTGAAAATGCTCACTTTTTCGGTTCATACAGACATATTAACATAGCTCGCCTCTGCCGACAAAACATTATCCGATACATCAGATATGTCATATTTTGCGACAGGCGCGTAGCTATCAATCTGCGTAAGGTACCTGTGATCTTCGTCACCATATTCAAGAATCTAGAGTGAATCATATAATCTAGGCAATGTGAGATCGTGCGTTCAGCGTTCAGGTGGTATTATAAATCGAAAGTCTAATCCTCGTCCATGCTCTCCCAGTCTCCCGCGCCAGCACCAGACTGTGCCGCCTCAGCAGCCTCCTGTTCTTCTTCCTCTTCCTCATTATCAGGCTCAAGACCCACAAGCCTCTCCTTGACATCAGCATCAGCAGCAGGCAGCCTCGCGCGAGTGGCGAAGTTCTCCCTGACGGCTCTGTTGGTGCTCGTGTCCCAGACCTGCACTGCACCTTTGCTACCGGCGACCGCGAGACGGAACGCGACCTCCTCGTCCGGTGCGAAGTTGGCGGAGAAGACTTTGCCAACGCCGAGGTCGCGCGAGGCGACCAGGCTGGGACCGGCGTCGTCGGTGATGATACTCCAGAGCTTGACGGTGCGGTCGGTGCTGCCGGTAGCGATCATTCCGGGGACGACGGGGTTGACGGAGAAGGAGCTCAAGCTCTTCTCGTGCGCTTGGAGACGCCAGGTCGGCTTGGAGTCCTCGGGCGTCGCGGGCAGCTGCCTTGTGTCGTAGCAGTGCAGAATGCCGTTCTCCGTGCTGACGTAGAAGATGTGCTCGTTGGTGGGGTCCCACTTCACTTGCTCGACGTCGCTCTCAACGCCCCAGCGCGGGACCTTGGCTTCAGGTGCGCGCATGTCGGCCGCGACGACAGTGCGGTCGTAGGAACCGGAGAGCAGGACTGAGGCTTGTGTTGGGTGCCACGACAGAGCGCAGACCTTGTCGGTGTGATGGGAGTACGATTGGGCTGCGGTGCAAGTGTTGAGATCCCAGAGCTTGACGGTCTTGTCGGCGGAAGCACTGGCGAGCAAGTTGGAGTGTTGCCTGTTGGCGGCGAGCGAAAGGATGGCGTCCACGTGATATGCGTCGTTGGCCTTCTTGCTCTTGCTCTTCTTCTTCTTCTTCTCGGGCATGGGCAGCGTGGGTTGCGAGCTCTGGCCGAGGACAGTGGTCGGGTACATGCTGTCGACGACATCAAGGTCCCACAGCTCGATATCCGGGTCCATCGTTCCAACAGCGGCGAAGTTGCCTCTTCCGCCAGTCTCGTTGGGGCGCGCGCTCAGCCATTCGACACAAAGAGGAATTGCCGGCAGCATAACATCGTGGTGAACGTAGAGGTTGTCGTGGTTGTCCTCATAAACGTAAACCTCCAAATGCGCCACTTCGTCCTCCACTCTCGCGGCAAGTACCATGTTGTCTGTGGGCATGATCTGCAGCTCTTCCCTCTCTTCGTCGTCGGATGCCTCATTCTCTTGGAGTGTGATATAAGGATCGTCCTTATTGTCGGCGTGGTAAGCCAGAGACTTGATGTTTCCAAAAAGACCACCATCCTCGCCGTCCTGGCTTCCGGCTTCTTCTTCCTCATCGTCGTCATAGTGTTCCATGTCGTATTCCTTCAGATCGTCGTCCTCGTCAAGCTGATCGTCCTCATCCTTCTCTTCCTTTTTAGCCTTTGTCGCAGAGGACTTGCCGTCGCCGGGCTGCTCCAGCGCTGCCCTAGCTTCCTCCAAATCCTCTTGCGCATCCTCGAGCTCCATTTTGGCGAGCTTCGAAATGCGCGCATATTCCTCCTCGTCGAACTCGTATTTTGTCGGGTATGCGGCGGCGTGACCACGCGGCACCCAGGCTGTGGCTGTGATCATAGAAGCCATTCTTGGTTGTTTTTCTCGAGGGGATCAAACCCAAGCGTGTGTTGTAGGAGGGTCCGTCTCGTAGCAGTTGCGCCCGCCAAATTTCTGAACTTTTTGGCCCTGCGTCAGACTTAGGGTTAAAGCAACCGAGGCGCGCGCCACTCGGCTTGATCGCAGCGGGAGCTTCCGTCGCTTCTTTCGAGCCCACTCGTCCCATCCTTAATCCAATAAGTCACTATTCTGTCGGTATCGCTCGGAAGAAACTCAGGACCAAAATGCCAAGAGGCCCCGAAATAGCGCTCTGGAAGCGCCATGTCGTTATCTTTAATGTCGTACATGTTGGAATGAAACAAAGCGAAGTGGCCAAGCAGCTTAATCTCAGCCCGAAAGCTGTCGAGTGGCTCGTCAAGAGGTCTAAAGCGCGCTGTCCTGAGAACGCGGATCTCGATGCTTTGATGAAGGCCGTTGTTGTCCAGCCGAGAGCTGGTCGGCCAAAGCGAGTGCGTCCTGAAACCGGCTCGTCAAAGACATCCAATTCGGGAGCACGAGCGAATGGCAAACGCGGCAAACAACAGGCGTCCACGTCGATATCAACATCACTCTCAGCACCTCAAAATGTAATTCTTGCAAATGGTCCCGACCCCAGCAAAACCTCAGTCCCAGGATACGAGGTGTACACTCAATATGCAAATCTTCCAGAACGGAATTCAACAGGAGTTCAGGCAGGGCCAGGGCGTGACCCCTACCTTACAGGCACTCGACCAGCTCCCATAGAAGATGGCGCATTCCAAGAGATGCGAGACAAGTTTTGAGACTTGACTTTCAACTACAAGCAATTCGTCTAGCGTTCAGCGGCAACCATTAAGAGAGCTGTTGTTCTTTGCGAATGGGTATCATAGGCATGCTAACGCTCAAGTGAAGAGCTCTTCTGCTTTTGCTCCGACTGGCTAAGGCCGCGCTCGAACCGGAAACAGAGCGGGTCTACTGCTCCTTTGCCTTGAGGCTTGTTTCTCCATCATCCACTCTGCGCTTTTTGGCGTCAGGCTGGCCGGCCTCCGCAGGCTCCTGAGCGGGCACGTCAGGCAGATCAGGCATCCCGCCGGTACCATTCGCCTTTGATTCATCGCTGGCCTCGCCGTTGGGGCCTTGCTCCTCGGAAGCCGGAGGAAAGAATTGTCTGCGACCTAGTCAGCTTCGGTCGCCACTCGCTATTTCCCTCCCATGGACTGGCTCTAACTCACGGGATGAACCTCTCATAAGCCCTCTCATCCTTTTCCAAAAAGCTACAGAACACAATTCTCTCGATCTTCGCACTCCTCTGCCAATCGGCATCCAACCACCCTTTCACAGCCCCAATAGCCGCCTCCGCCGCCTCCCCGCTCGGATACCCATAGACGCCCGTACTCAGCGCGCTGAAAGCCACGCTCCTGCAGCCGTTATCAACCGCGAGCTCCAGACTCCGCGTGTAGCAGCTCTGCAGCAGCCGTGTGTGCATGCCCTCGCGCTTCGCGCGCGCGTACACGGGACCGACAGCGTGGATGACTTTGTCGCACGGCAGGTCGTAGGCGGCGGTGATTTTGGCGTCGCCTGTCGCGCAGCCGTTGAGCGTTTCGCACTCTTCGAGCAGCGAGTGGCCCGCAGCGCGGTGGATTGCGCCGTCGACGCCGCCTCCGCCGAGGAGCGATTCGTTGGCGGCATTGACGATGGCGGCTGTGCGGAGTTTGGTGATGTCTGTGCGGATGAGAGAGATTTTGTCGTTGTGTATGCTGTTTACGTTTGGCTGGGTGGTCTCTGGCGGGGTGAGACGGTTGGTTGTGTAGAGGAGGGTTAGGGTGGGTATCTCGGAAAGGGGGATGGTGGGAGGCATCTTGAGGTGGTTGGTAAAGGTTTTCTTTGAGCGCGAGAGGCGCGACGACGATTGTGTGTATGGCCGAGTGTACGATCGGTGAGAGTAATTGCAATCCAAAATCGGAGGGGGTTGTCTAGTAAGGCTCGGTACCCGTTGATGATATCTGTTTTGGTTGCTGGCTTTGAGATGATGCGTCTCTCTCCGTGGAACGCCGCCGGCAAATAAGGTCGGCGATCTCAATGAGCTGTGAAGAGAGCGATGCTTCCAAATAGAGCACTCTCTTAGCAGCTGAATCTTAGTATGTGATAATCGTCGCATGTGGAATCCCAACCTTGAGGGTGACGTTCGTGGAGGGGTCGAGCCGTTTGTGGCAGGGCAAATGGCGGGGTTTCACAGCAGCGGGCACCGCCACAGGGAAATCCGCTGGTGGGCGCTTCTTATCCGCATTCTTTATTGACTCAGTGACGATCGCTTTTGATAAGCCCTACGTACTCCTCTTGACTACAGACGCAACTCCTGTGTTCTGACAAACGGTTGAGTAATTTTGTATATCTCTCCAGATTTCTGTTCCAATTTCCCTCCAAACACCCCACTGACTGCCTCCTCGCAGCCCACCTACCACCATCGCCATGGCGGACCCCAAACTCCAGGACCCAGCGCCCGACGCGCCCGCCGGCGAGCCCAAGATGTCTAAACGCGCGCTCGAGAAAGAAGCCAAGAAGGCCGCCGCTAGAGCCAAAAAGGAAGCCTCCAAAGGCCAGGAGCAGCCATCGAAGCCCGCGGCGCCCAGGGAGCCTGCGGACCCGTTCAAGCAGGGCTGGCTCAAGGGCGTGTACAACGAGAAGCCGGTCAAAGACGTGCACACGCGCTTCCCGCCCGAGCCCAACGGATATCTGCACATTGGGCACGCTAAAGCGATCACGGTCAACTTCGGCTTCGCGAAGAGCTACGGCGGCGTGTGCAATCTGCGCTTCGACGACACGAACCCTGCGAAGGAGGAGGAGAGGTACTTCGAGAGTATCAAGGAGATGGTCTCGTGGTTGGGTTTCACGCCGCACAAGATCACGCACAGCAGTGACGAGTTCGACCAGCTGTATGAGCTGGCGGAGGAGTTGATTAACAGGGGGAAGGCGTATGTGTGTCGCTGTTCAGGCGAGGAGATCAACCAGGGCAGAGGCGGAAAAGAGCATGGGCCCAGAAGTGTTTGCAAGCATTGGGGCAGGAATGCTGAGGACAACTTGGAGGACTTCAGGGCTATGAGGGACGGAAAGTACAAGGCGGGCCAGGCCCTGCTGCGGATGAAGCAGTTCCTCGCTGTCAAGCCGGAGGAGTACGAGGTCAAGGAGGACGACTCAGCTGAACAGAAGAAGGAGAAAGCGAAGCTGAAGAGCAAGGCGGAGAACCCTGCCCTGTGGGATGCAGCGGCGTACCGCGTAAAGGATAACAACTACCACCACAAGACCGGCCTGAAGTGGAGGATCTACCCGACCTACGAGTTCACGCACTGCCTGTGCGATAGCTTTGAGGACATCACCCACTCGCTTTGCACCACGGAATTTGAGACACTGAGGCCCGCCTACAACTGGTTGCTGGAAGCACTGGACCACAAGGTGCCGGAGTCCGAGGAGAAGGGTCCCATGCAGCGCGAGTATGGTCGTCTGAACGTTGAGGGTACCATTCTCTCGAAGCGAAGGATTGCAATGCTGGTGGAAGGCACAACGATCGGCAGCGCGCCGTCAGCCAGCGATCTCGCTGAGGATGTTGATGCGATCAAGCTCGAGGAAGAGGGCGATGCCGAGCCTGGCATGCCCTCCACTGCGGTGCCCAGTGGCAACGGCCGCAAGATTCCAGCTGTCGTCCGTGATTGGGACGACCCTCGTCTCTTCACACTCGTCGCTCTGAGAAGGCGAGGTATCCCGCCCGGCGCGCTCAAGAAGTTCGTGCTCGACTTGGGCGTTACCAAGGCAGGCGCCAACACCATGACACACACCCTCGACTCCGTTGTGCGCACCTACCTAGAGCGAACGGTACCCCGTTTGATGCTTGTCCTGGACCCTATCAAGGTCACTTTTCAGAACCTGCCTGACGATTTCCTCGAGGAGCGCGATGTGCCCTTCGACCCCAAGGACCCTGCCAAGGGCACCCACAAGGTCCCTTTCACAAAGACCATCTACATCGACAGAGACGATTTCCGCGAAGCAGACGATGCTGACTTCTTCCGTCTCACGCCTGGCCAGAGTGTTGGCCTGCTCAACGCCCAGCACCCGATCCGCGCCGTCAGCTTTTCCAAGGACTCAGCCACCGGCAAGGTGTCTGAAATCCAGGCTGAGTACGGCGAGCACGTGCCCGCAGGAAAGGCCCGCATCCACTGGGTTGGCGAGAGCGCGGCACACAAGAGCCCTGTTAAGGCCGAGGCCCGCATCTTCAACTCGTTGTTCAAGACCACGAAGCCAAACGAGCTCGACTGGAAGAACGGCGGATACTACGATAATGTCAACCCGGAGAGCGAAGTCGTTTACCACAACGCAATGGTCGAGTGCGGCTTCCACCACGTCCAGGAGGGCGCTCCTTGGCCGAAGGAGGAAGGCGAAGCTCACGGCACCGTCGACAAGAGCAGCGTACGTTTCCAGGGCCTAAGGACTGCTTTCTTTGCGGAGGACAAGGAGAGCACGCCGGAAAAGGTCATCCTGAACCGGATTGTGAGCTTGAGGGAAGATGCGGGCAAGAAGTGAGGATTGAATTTTTCGAGTGTTTGATGATTAGATGGACGGACGAGCGGATTCCTTGATATGAGTGGGTTGATAGCGTGGAGTTGGCTTGGGATGCTTGAGAGGTAAGCACAAGATGCGAGTGAGCATAAAATTGGTAAACCATCACCCCACAGGCAAGAGCGCCCGTGAATTACAGCTTTCTTCTGAACCACACCATTATTCGCAAACCAAACATCGCGATATCAGGTGATGTGTTGTTAAGTCCAGATTTCCACAACTATGATTAAGGTTAGGCGCACGTCTTGCTCGTTGACCTCAGCCGACAACCTCGTCATGGCAAAAGCGGGGAAACGAAAGACCAGGCCGCGCAAACAGAGAGAGTAGGTCTGGACGGTCCATGTCCTGCCCGCGGCGCCCAGTTCCTCCTCCCTGGTCGTTATATCCTTATACACAGAGACAGCAGATCCACAAGATCTTATTCCCACGACACGCCCCCGATTATTCCCTTCGACGGGCGTGCCTTGCCCGTCCCACTCTCGGCAAAGCTCTCAAGCCCATCCTCCCCCCGGACCCGACCCGGCAGTTTCGCGTGCACGCCCGCAGCATCGCGTGCGGCTTTAAGCTGGACACAATCACATCGCCTCTCACTGTTCCCGGCCGTCGTACCCACCCCCGACTGGCCCACCGCACGTGGTGTGTGAGCGGCCATGCAGGCCGGTCGCGATCCTGCCGCCGTCTTCAGCCCTGCCGCCGCGATTCATGGCCACGTCCCGGGTGCCCTGCCTGCCATCGCGCCGGCCGCGGCTGGTATGGACGAGTCGGCCTCGGCGGGGGCGTATCGACGTATCAACTCTGTCTCAGATGGCGCAGGCTTGAGTCCCCATGAGGCGAAGCACGTACGATCCGCCTCGTCGAGCCACGCGGACGTCAACGGCATCGGCGGCGAGCAGGTTAAAGTCAAGCAGAAGCGCAACAAGCCCACGCTGTCCTGCCTTGAGTGCGTGGAGCGGAAGACGAAGTGCGATCGCGCGCGGCCGTGTCTCGCCTGTGTGAAGCGGCAGAGCAGTTGCGAATACACGGCGGTAGCCAACCTGATCGCAAGCGCCAGCGCCACCAAGGGCAGCAATGGGCCTGGCAAAGCACGGCATGTCACCAAGCCGCCTGCAAAGGCGAGGAAGGTTAGTAACGCGTCGGTTCTGACTTCGCCCACGACGACCGACAATGGCTGGACGTCGATCGACAATCGCGCGCACATGACGCCTCGAGGGTCGACGGCGACCTCGCCTTTCCTTCTTTCCAATGTGCCATATTCGAGTGCTACGCCTAGCAATGTGTTTGGGATGGGAACCCAGCATCCATTCTTGAATTATTGGACGATGCAGGGTGGCTTGCCTGAAGTAATCAGCGTGATGCCATCGAAGGAACAGGCGGACATTCTCATCGCGAAATATTTCGAGGCCGTCGATCCAGTGTATCCCTTTATCCACCGACGAAGCTTCTATGCCGACTACGAGCGATTCTGGGCCTTGTCAACGGAAGAGAAGCACAAGACAGACGCCGCAATGATGGCCTTGCACTACGCCATGTTCGCCCTCGGGACTCAATTCCTCCAGTACCCCGGCTACGAAGAACGATCACAAACCGCAGAGTTCTATTGCTCGGCTGCAAATCAGGCCCTCCGGATCTACTCCTACCTCAATCGAACGTCCATGCGCGCGATCCAAGCAATGCTCCTGATGGCCTACTTCCTCATGAACGACAATCACGCCTCGGACGCCTACGCCTGGGCGGGCATCCACCTGCGGCAATCCTATGCGATGCGGCTGCACCGCGACCCGGAAATCGTCGTCCCGGACGCGTCCGTTATTGAAAAGCAACAGCGCCGCAAACTCTGGCAGGCCGTCTTCTTCCACGACACCTTCCTCACCGTGCTCCTCAAACTCCCCCCGACGGCGACCCACTCCGACGTCCCCGTCGAGTCCCTCACGGACGAAAACGAGCTCTCCAACGACGGAATCGACCTCGACTCCGGCGCGCACTCGCGCGTCGAAAACCTCATGTCCATCTCCGTCATCGCCCCGCAGGACTCCCTCCCGCCCCCTCCCCCCCTCTCCCACCACATGGTCGACCCCGCCGTCGCGAAGTCCGACGTCGCCTACATCCGCAGCATGTGGCACTTGGGTAACCTGGTGCAGGAGACCCTCTCGTCCCCCTGCTCCCTCTCCTTACCCCTCGCGAACTCCCCCCGGCACAAAGACTCGCTCGTCGCGGCCTTCAAGCGCCTCTACAAGTCCTTCCCGCCCCACCTCACCACCCTCGACTACCTCACGCTGCACGACCAGGTGCCGCACGCGCCGCGCGCCGTGCGCCAGAACCTCTTCCTGACGAGCAACTACCACCACTGCCTGATGCTGCTGCACGCGTCCGAAAACGCGGCCGGCGGCGTCGCGCGCAACGTGCGCTGCGCGCTCGAGGCCGCCCACGAGGCGATCTGGACCTTCTTCAAGCTCTGGGCCTTCTTCGAGACCGAGGCCGCCGTCTGGTGGGTCTTCCAGCACCGCGCGTTCGAGGAGAGCCTGCTGATCGCGCACCTGCTGAGCGCGCTGCCGGGGGAGATGCTGGGCGCGGATGGCGGGGAGGAGGGCGACGGGCTGGCGCCGCTGTTCGCGAAGGCGAAGGAGGACGTGCAGCGCATGCTGGATATGATGGAGCGGTATGGGGTTGGGGTGGAGATGCATCGGACGAGGAAGGTGGCGTTGCGGGAGGCGTTTGGGCGGATTCTCGTGTGAGGTGAGGTGACTGTCCCGTGGGGCGGGGATGGAGAGAGCTGGTTACTTTTGAGATTTTCTTGTCGTTTGGATTTTGCAGGCAAGGCGTTCAAGGCAAAGGGAAACAGGGCCCGGTACACCTCGTTATCAGCGCAGAACGGCGTCGGGTCAAGGCGGACAAAACACCTAGGGCCAGGTCAGGAATCTGATGGGACGTTTGGAGGCGAAAACGGACAAAGTCAGCAACAGCACAGCACTGTACATATATAGGCAGATATCTATCCATCACGTCGGTCTTCCACGATGAAAAGAAAAGCAATCAGGAAAACATGAAGGCGTCCGAGGTCCGCCTTTCGGACTGTCGTCCCGTCCCGGGAAATGCCAACTCACTCGGCGGGCAGGAGCGATTCCACAGCTTGCACGTTCGCTCATGTTCGAGCTTGGGGACGGGGGATGGCCGAGCTCGTCTGGCTCTGGCAGGACACCCCACTCACGTCCTTGGTCTTAAGTTTTTATCACCACAACACCCATTTCAACGGAAGCAAAAGGCAAAAGGCAAAAGGAAGAGAGATTATATCACAACAAACATACCATTCTAGCGTCTCAACCCCGCCAAAAGAGAACCAGAAGTCAAAAGAGAGAAGGAAAAAAGAGATTAATGACATTAAGGGGGTTTGTTCTCTGCATCTGCACCTGCTCTCCACCCATCCATCATCCCTCCTCTCCTCCCTCCTCTCCACTCTACCAGCCCACAGAAAGACCATAAGATGAGACTTCCTCCCCCCTGCAAAATCGCTCGCATCGCTCGCTTTCGGCACTCTTCTACGAAGGGTGAAGAGGTATTCTGCCCAACTAGACAAAGGAAACAAATGTGGCCCTTTCCGTTCCCCCTTTCCGTTTCCCAGACTGAGTGCAGAAAGCGGGAGGGAAAAGAGCGCACAAAGGTAATCGGTTAACGGTACAGTCGCAGAAGAGTCAAAAGTGTTCCGAATGGGTGGTATATGTTGGTGTGTGGGCTTCGATCGAAAAAAAAAGGTTTGGTGTCGGAGAAGCGGTTGCAGGCGTCCAGTCGCAGCCTGGTAAACTGTGTTCGGCGGCGTCCAGGCATCCGCGCACGCTTGCTTTTCCTCGCTCCCGAGTGTGGTCATCTCTGCTTTCGCTGCTCTAGCCTCGGAGGGAGAAGCCGCCCTTCTTCTTGGCAGGCGGGTCGACGGGCCTGCCGCTCTCGATGCGGGCCTTCTTCTCCTCAAGCTCCTGGCGCTGGCGGTCGAGCTGCTCCTTCATCTCGCGGTGGCGGGCGTAGAGCTCCTCCTCGCTCTGCTTCAGCTTGCTCTCCTTCTCCGTCACCTTCTGCTGGAAGACCATCTTCATCTCGAGCTCCATCTTGGCCAGCTTCTGCTCGTGCAGCGAGCGCTCCTCCTCCTGCTTGACGGCCGGGTTGACCTCCTTGAAGACGCTGGGGTCCTGCGCGACGCCCATGGAGGTGAGCTTGTCGGAGCGGTAGTTCTCGTACAGGAAGTTGTTGGTGTGCTCCTTGAGCTCCTCCATATGCGTGCGGATGAGCATCTGGCGCAGCTTGACGAAGTCGCAGTGCTCCTCGTTGTCGACCTCGATGACACCCCAGGGGTATCGGCGGCCGCGGACCTTGCGACCCTCGGGAGTGGTGACCTCGGTGTTGGCGCCGACGATAGCGAAGGGAACCTTGGACATGATCTCGGTGTTCTCGGCGATGGTCTCCTCGTCGTCGAGCTCGTAGCGGGGGCCCTCGAAGATCTGGATGTTGTGGTGCTGGATGTCGCTGAGGATCTTTGGGGTCGTTAGCAATGTTGATCTTCTGCACCGCAGATTGAAGAATACTCACGCGCTGCTTGAAGGCGGCAATCTCGTCGTCGGTCAGGGTGTCGGACTTGGCAATGACCGGGATCAGGTTGACCTTGGTGTGCAGACGACGCATGACCTCGACATCGAGAGGCTTGAGGGAGTGACCAGTGGGCTGGATGAAGTAGACGCAAGCGTGAACACGGTTATCGACGATGTTCATGCGGTTGACCTTGTTCTCGGCATCGAGGTAGGCGTCGAAGCGCTGCTCGATGTTCTCGGTAATGGGACGCCAGGAGTCGTCGTTGTTCACGAAGTCGCCGAAACCAGGGGTGTCGACGACGGTCAGACGCAGGCGCACGCCGTTCTCCTCAATGTCGGCGCTGATGGCCTGGATGCTAACAGTCTTCGGGGCGAAGTCGAGGGAGGGCTGCTTGCGCTCCTTGGGCGGGTAGAGAGAGGTGTTGAAGAGGGTGTTGACCAGAGTAGACTTTCCGAGACCAGACTCACCTGGGGTGAAGCGCGTCAGTGTACGCTCCCAACCACAAAGTATCCAAATCTTGATGTCACTCACCAACGACCATAACGTTGAAGTTGAAGCCCTTGCGCACACTCTTGCGATGCCATTGGTTGGGCAGGTTGGCGAAACCGACGTAGCCAGTGAGCTTCCTACGCACAATGTTCCTCATGTCGCTGGCGGCCTGAGCGGCGGCCTTGGGGTCCTTGGAGGAGACGGTCTGGGGCGCGGTGGCGCTGCCGTTGAGCATGGAGTTGCTGTGCTCGATGTTGATGGGAGATGTGGGCTTGCCGTTGGGCAGGGCTTCAAGGGGAGGAGGCGAGGCGGCCTGCGAAGGCGGAGTGGGAGAGGCTGCATGGTTGTTCGAGTTAGCGATTGAAGCTCGGCGGCTGTGCGTCTTGCTGGGAGCGTCCAAGCTGTCGCGCGGCGTATGCTTCCCGGAGGAAACTGTGCTGCCGCTGGCCGGGTCGCTGGACGGCGGGGAATTGTGCGGGTGGCTCGAGACGGCCATGGCAGTGGTTGTGCAGCGGGATGAGTGCCAAAGTTGCAGGCCTCGTGGAGTATGATGTGTATTGCAGGCTCGGGAAGAGCTCGCTGTCGCAGTGCAGGCGAGGCGGAGGGACAGCGAAGTAGGGAGGAGGGAGGTGGAGGAGTCGGCGGGAGGCGAGCTTACCCATTGCGAAGGAGGCGGGAGTGTGGACAGGAAGAGAGGATGAATGTCAGGAAGGAGCTGCGCGTGTGTCAGTGTCAAGGTGAGTGAGATATGCTGGGTGGGCAAGTGCGCGGGCGCAACACACGACACGACAGTCGCGATGGAGGCCGTCGGGGATTTTGGGGGAGGCCTACCAGGACGGGCGATTCGCGTCGGGCAGGCGCGAAACAACAGCAGCAGCAGCAGCAGCAGCAGCAGCGGCAGGTCGTGCTGGTGCTCTTGGGCAATCAATGGGCCGACGTGGGTCTGGGTCGGCGGTAATGAGCGGCGAGAAGTCGTAAATGCAGGTCGTGGGCGGGCGATGTGGTGATGGGAGGGTGAACACTGGCGAGACTGGCCAGGGGAGCTGGCCGGGCGTTGCTGTCTCTGGCTCGCTGGCAGGGCCGCGCTGGCTTCTGGCGCTGCCGGCTCTCACGCTGCAAGAAAGGGGACTGCCACACGGACAGGGGTGCGCCCACTCCGCACCACTCCAAACCTTGTTCCGACACCACCTGGGATTGCGCCCTGCTGCGCCCACCCATTGGCTGCCGCCATGTCTTCACACAGAACTACTAATCGCACCGCCTGTCATACACCCAGTCCTGCAATCGCGGTAGACAATCGGAAACAAGACCTTGCGGAAAGACCCTCGCACAGCATCCGCGCTCCGTTCAACAGCAGTTCGCCGCGGGCCCGCTCCGCCTCATGTCATCACACAGTCGTCTTCCACGCATGGCGCTGTGCCCGTTCCGGCTCCGCTTCCTGCATCGCTCTACTTCTGTGAAGATTAGGCCGGCCAAGCCGAGAGCCGTAAAGCTACGGTAGGTCTATACGTTCGTATAAGGTAGCTACAGCTCCTACCCCGGTCCATGTTGCGCGTCGATGAGGGGAAAGCCTACTAGTAGGTGCTGTGTCTGGTCAACGTAGCCGCATCACCCACGCACCCCTCGGAGAAATTCCACGCCTCCTGCAAGCCATGGATCTCCGATGCGAGAAGAGCCTCTCGTTCGATCTGATACTTCCTCGCCGTAAATCTAAAGCATACTCACTTTCTGCTCTCCACGAGTCTCACGTGCCTCAACCACACACCAATCAAGGGCTCATCGGATCGTTCCTGAACCTCAGGTAGGTACTGCATCCCTCACCGCGCGCTTGGCGGAGCCGTGGATCTCGCGATAATCCTTCGCCTGCGGCTCACGCGTCTGCACCGTGTATGCACACGAAGAGGTACGCCGCATGCAGGCCGCCCACGCGCGCCCTGGCCTCGCGTCGGTCGCCCGCGGCACATCTCATCGCTTCTCGCTCGTGCGAGACTGCAACGTTCCCAAAACAACGTGGTCACGTGCGCACCAGCCTGCCATGACATTGCTGTCCTGTCGTCGAGCGAGGGCCTTAGGATGAGAAACTCAAACGTTCACACTCGACAAACCGTGATGTCTCTTGGCCAAGCGGAGTCCGACGAGGATCATCAGTCAGCAGCGCTGGAAACAGATGTATCAGACCAGAGGCCCAAGGCGAGACGCAGACTCATCAACCCACATGCTCGAAACAGTCGCTCTTTACACAGTAGATACAATCAAAAACGTGGCGCTTCCTTCACCAAATCCTCCGTCATCTCATCCAAACCAGATATCTCTACATCTGCTCGTTGACGAACAGACCCGCCATGCCCATGCCCGTGCCAATGCACATGGTCGTCAGCAGGATCTTGGCCTTGCGGCGCCTGCACTCGCTGAGGCCCGTGACGATCTGGCGCGCGCCCGTGCAGCCGAGGGGGTGGCCCTGTCGAACAACACATTAGTATTTGCCGTCGTCGATGGAGAGGACTTCGACCAAAACTCACCAAGGCAATAGCGCCACCGCGCACGTTCATCTTCGAGTGGTCGATCTTCAGCACGTCCTTGCAGTAGACCGCCATGGAGGCAAACGCCTCGTTCAGCTCGATGAGATCGATGTCCTTGATGTCAAGCCCGTACTTGCTCAGCAGCTTCGGCACCGCGATCGAAGGGCCGATGCCCATGATGCGCGGCGCCAGGCCCGCGACCGTCGCGCCGACGTACTTGGCCAGGATCGGCTGGCCCAGCTCGAGCGCCTTGCTGCGCTTCATCAGCAGCACCGCGGCCGCGCCGTCCGTCACCTGGCTGCTGTTGCCGCCCGTCGAGCGGTCGCCGAAGTCCGGGAAGGCCGGGCGGATCTTGTTCAGGCCCTCGAAGGTCGTGCCCCAGCGGGGCCCCTCGTCCTTCGTCAGCGTCACGTCCTTCTCCTCGCCCGTCTTGGGGTCCTTGACCTTGACCGTGATGGGCGTGATCTCGTCCTCGAACCAGCCGGCCTTCTGCGCCGCCTCCGCGCGGCGGTACGACTCCGCCGCGTAGCGGTCCTGCTGCTCGCGCGTGATGTTGAAGTCCTTGCCGACGTTCTCCGACGTCTGGCCCATGGGCTGCAGGCAGTCGGCCGCGTGCTGGTTGGCGTTGACGATGTCGTCGACGAAGGGGCGCGTGAGCCGGTCGCCGCCCGTCGACATGTGCTCGGCGCCGACGGCGAGGCCGACTTCGATCGCGCCCGTCTGGATCTGCGCCGCGATGTCCTGCACGGCTTTGAGGCCGGACGAGCAGAAGCGGTTCACGCTGCTGGCCGCCGTCGTCGTGGGGAAGCCGGCGGCGAGGCAGGCGGCGCGGACGTAGTAAGCGGCTTTGGAGTCGGAGACCTGGGGTGCGGTCAGTATGATATGTTGTAGATGCCAGAGCGGTACCGGTCTTACATTGCCCAGGCAGATGTCCTCAACCAGCTGCGGGTCGAGGTTGCTCTTGCGGACGACCTGCTCGAGGATCTTGAACACCATGCCGTCGAGCGGCGTGTCCTTGAGGCCGCCCTTGGTGGCCTTGCATAGCGGCGTCCTGGTGGCGAGGGTGATCACGACATCGTCGGGGTTCTGGGAGGTGCTGTTGAGATCTCGCTGTCAGCCCCCTCCGTCTGATATTCATGTGAAGGCCGAACGGCCTGGATCTGGGGAAAGATGCGGGGCGCTCATTCGTAGACACGTACATCTGGTCGAGCGGGCTCTTGCCCGGTGTGATGTGGGAGAGGACGTTGGAGAGACGCTGGGTGGCCATTTTGAGAAAGTGGTGTGTGGAAGATTGCTGATGGACGAAGAGCGCAGAGAAGCGGCGAATCTCGTCTTCTGTAAAAGGTACCGTCTCCAAGCCCTTTCGGCAATCCACGAGCCTCGCTGCCTCGGCTCATCGCAGACACCCGCAAGCCGCAAGCCGCAAGCCGGCGCCAGCGCCAGCGCGGCAGAAACACCGGCACGGCGGCCTAAGTCAAGACTGTGGCCGGTTGGCTTGAAATCATAACATCGTGGCACTTGAAGTAATACATCTGGTTATCACTTGAACCACAGATGTAATATAAATCAGGTATGACATCATATGTTTGTTCAATCTTATGATATTTGGTTTCTAAATTAGGATAGAAGAAACCACATATCCGTCTGATTTCAGGCAATCTTGACAAGGGCTCCGTAATCGAAGCAAAAGAGACTAGCTTACATGTAATGAATATCGCATAATAGATTAGTATTCCCTAGTAATAATTTCAACAGAATTAATCTTTAGATACATCCTTGTTGAACTTGATGGAATAGTATTCCCTAAGCAAGGCACATTAGAAAGACCAATGTCAATGCAAGTCTCTTTCGCTTACACGGATAAACATACTATGAGCTATCAGGCTTCTGGATAAGAAGCTCAAGGTGGACTAGCATCTGTGGCTCTACGCTGACACCAGCATTCCACACTCCGATTGACCGGCATTCACAAGAAGCAAGCCGTCAGTCTAATCGTGTTGACTTCCGCGGCGTTACAACTGTTAACGTCCTGTAGAATTCGAAACCGTCTCTT
Source organism: Septoriella neoarundinis (assembly GCA_022813125.1). Taxonomy (NCBI): domain Eukaryota; kingdom Fungi; phylum Ascomycota; class Dothideomycetes; order Pleosporales; family Phaeosphaeriaceae; genus Septoriella; species Septoriella neoarundinis. The sequence goes on along the minus strand of JAKLND010000152.1, from coordinate 27,924 downwards.
CGATGTCCTCCGGTACTTATTCTGGGGCAACTCTAGGGGAACAGCCCCTCGTAGCGGCAGCGGCAGCGGTTCGGGCGGCGGGAGGGAAAGAATCAGACCGATCGATTGAGTACTGGAAACACCGCCAATTCTGGCGAGAAGCGTTTGACCGACGAACAGGTCAAGCAGCTAACAAACTCGGCGAATGCTGCGAAAACGCAAAGAGGCCGTCCAGCTTTTTATTAATCGCCAAATACATGATGAAGCTTCCCCTTGCTCCACGGTGTTTCCAGGGGCGTTGAAACGTGGGGAAGCTGAGCGCCCAAGGATGGGTCCCCTTGTTGTCAACAGCAGATGATCCATGCGCAGCTAGCACTTACACCGCATTCTCTTGTAATGAAGAAAACGGACAATAATGTCACTCGCTCTGTATCGGTCGAATTCTTTGTCAGCTTTGCAAGCATTTCGTGTTGCTGATGTATCTCTGTCTTGTTGAATCGGGCATTGCCGACTTCAATTTCGTCCACCATGAGCGAATTTGCCATTGCCGTCTCCAAGTGGAAGACCATTACAGAAGAGCAGGCTCTCGATGAAGATTGGGACATGATCCCCACTCTCACTGCATATGCAAAGACGCAAAGCTTCTGTGATGATCTTCAAAGCCACCGGTCCCAGCTCGAGCGTTTGATCGCCCGCCACCTTGGCATTTCGACATCTGAATTCATCCTACTCGATCGAGAGCATTGGGTGTGGGGCTCGTTCAACATCTGCCTTCCTATCGACATCAAATGTACGGCGTACACAAAAACACTGCCGCGCCAGGCCATCTTACGTTTCCCTTTACCGTTTAGGTGTGGCGAAGACTTTAGTCCAGGCAATGTCGAGGAAAAGCTCCGTTGTGAGGCAGCAACGTACATTTGGCTGCACCGCAACTGTCCGTCCATTCCAATACCCAGACTATTGGCTGTAGGGTTACCAGGCGCAGAATCGGTATGTACCAGGAGCGTCTGAGAGATGGAAAGGTCTAATTCGCGCCTTGGCGATAGTTTACAGCCATTGAGAACGAGTCCCTTTGGCATCGCTTCGCCTGGCGAATGCGGAGCTGCTACACGTGGCTCTGTGGCGACCATCTCTCGCGCTTCTCTCGTCACGGTCGAGAAGAAGGCCTTTCCGACTTCGGATACTTACTGCTCGAATACGTGATGACCGGTGACCCCTTGTCTTCGACATGGAGGCAGCATCGCCACGAAGATGGCAAACGTAGGAATCTCTTCCATGGAATTTCTAGGATCTTACTTGACCTTTCCGATATTCCTCTTCCTCGCATCGGCTCCTGGAGAATGGATCGACGCGGGGTCATCTCCTTGACAAATCGGCCGCTCCTCGACATTACAATGTTATGGAACAGGCACGGAATTCCGTTCGACATACCTCGGGTTCGTTGCGCTCTCCAATAGCGTGTATACTCGCTGACTCGTGGTTTTGAAGGACCGAATATATACCTCCGCAGGCCCTTACTTGCAGGACGTGCTTTCGTGCCAGGACACGCGGCTACGCTACCAGCCCAATTCTATCCTTGGGAGGCCTGATGGCATTTTTCAGCTCTCGGCAATAACCGCGCTAAGGGCGCTGCTTCCTAAGTACTGGACTCAGAATCTCCAAAACGGGCCTTTCGTGCTCACCCTCCCTGACCTTCACCAGAGCAACATGTTCGTCGATGAAGAGTGGCACATCGTCGGCGTGATCGACTTTGAGTTTGCCCCTGTTCAGCCGCAGCAGACGGTGGGTGTCCCGCACTGGCTGAGCGACAAAAGCATCGATGAGTTGTTTGGAGCTGAGCTTGATGAATACAAGGAGCTGCATGATCAATTCGTTGAGATCCTAGAAGAGGAAGAAGCAAAGAGAGGTAAAGAGCACCTCTTCAGCAAGCGCCTGAAAGAAGATTGGCAGACAGGAAGGCTGTGGTACAACGCTGCTTTGCGCAGCAGCAATGCGTTCCCCCTCATCTTCGAGAACAACCTGCAGCCACGATTCTTCCCCAAATTCGATCCCTATGTAGAGGGAATGACACTCACACGGCTATGGGGCGAGGACCATGAAGAGTTCATCGCCGAGAAACTCCGGGACAAGGCAGAGTATGACAAGCACATTCGGCGCATATTCGCCATGGCCAAGTCGACTCATAGCGGACAAGGTTAATGTATTATCACGCCGAAACGCGTTGGGCGTCTCCACATGGCTTCCATCGACGACCTGACCCACGACGTCCTCCTCCCCTAAGGCTGTTGCACAACCCCTGGCCCCGGCGTCAACCATCAAGCAGCCAGTTCATACCTCCCCATCCACACCAGCGACACCTTGCCTTTCAGCGACCAGCTCGGCTTCTGCGATCGCTTATGCCTGGAGGGTTGTATAGTATTGTCAAGCGAGATGAGACCCGGGGTTCGGCCATAAGGCTCCGCGCGTACGCCAGAAGAATAGTGGAGGTCCTCCGAGTATTCCGATTGTCAGAACTTCTCTAGCAAGGTCAAATTTGGGTCTTGATCTACTAGCATTGATACTCGTTTCCGCAGAGGGGGTCTCAACGCACTCGATAACACTGTGGCATCCCTAGGTTCTCTAGAGAGCCAGAATGGTAAACTAAAGCTCGCAGATATCGCCTGAAAGCCCTTGGGAGCTCCTAGTCTTCTGCAATGTCATAGTATTGTACGTTTTCCTGTTGAACCCAAGAGCTAGGGTCTCCACTTGAGAGGCCTCGCCTAAGGTCGTGATAGAGCCACGGTGAGTGAGTTTGGAGCTAATGATCTAGTAAGTCCTGAAACCTGAGCGTCGCTTAGAATTTGTACTATAGGTTTCAGAGAGTCGCGGTCTTTGGAAAGCGACAACATGAATCTTTCATCTCTTCCGTACCTTACATGAGCTAGGTACGCATGTCGGATGCTCTCGTCCGCCTCTTCAAGAGACTGATGTAGAGATGCTACATGTCAGACTTGATGGTCCATGGCTCGCAAGGGCTTTGAGTGCACGAAAATACCCATATCACATACACGTTATTTTCTGTTCACCTTGAACCGATTGTTTGCATCTTCAACGGTGCATGGGACAGCATGCAAGGTACCTTGCCTGCCAAGTGATGACAGGGCTGAGCGAAGCCAATGAGAGACCGACGGATGACGTTGATGACCAACTTTAATCGCGGCCCGCGCCCTCCACAAAGCCGCTAGAGGGCTAATGTTAGGCCTTGGAGGGTCGCTGGCACGAGGCGCGGGCACGCGGCCGGTCTGGCTCGCTGAGTGATTTTTCGCCTAGACACTCACATTCGCAGCCTGGTCGCAGGGTGATCCGAAGGTCTTGTTTGCCGACAGTCCCACGGAGTCATGGCTTGTTTTGGTTTCTAGTATCACGAGCGCCGGAATTCTACATTGGAGTAATACGAGAGAATACACGACATTGGCGGTGAAGAGTAGGGAACATATTGCAAGGCGAACATGGCGAACAACAACTCCTCTCGAGCAGGCGAGACCGTGAGGTCGCGCGCTGGATCTTCTTCCTCTCACTTCCAGGCCAATCAGCACCGTCCTGCGAACCCATCCGGTCTTAGGCAGGCGCATATGCCCCCGGAGTCTCCAGAGGATCGCAGGAACACTAGCATGCTTGAGCGCATGCGCGAGAGCAACACAGCGAACTCGCCCGCAGGAAGCTCTGCGCAGATTCTTGAAGGCGCGCCTCTCCAATCAGAGCCTTCCAGCATGAATGTTGAGGGTGCAATAGAGGAGCCAGAACCCAGCGCCCGCACAAGGCTGCTGGGCGAGGCAAACAAATACAGTATACCTGCGCATGCAAATTGTGATGAGGAGAATTGCAATCACGGGAACATCAGTCCACGGCCGCGGCATCACAGGGGCTATGGTAGCTTCGCTCCCAGCGTCATTTCTGCGGACGGTCCTGCAGGCAGCTACACAGAGGGCTCATATGGGCCTGGTGCTGGAGGAAGCGGTGACAGTATGCACGGCATCTTTGGAGATGCTTTGGTAGACTCTCTCATGCCAAGAGACAGCACTCAAATGAGTACAACTCAGTATCTCGCAAAGCGGCATGATATCAAGCATTCAAAGATGATGTATGTGAACTTGGTCTCCAGTCTCCATTTTCCCTCTAATCTTCACACGCTTTCGTCAAATTCGATACTGATTCTGAGGTAGGTACTTGCTGTACTATCTCCCTTCCACAAATTGGATCCGTCAATATCGATGGTCGTTTGTGCAGGGTGATCTGATTGCAGCCCTCACTATGGCCAGCTTCTACATTCCGATGTCATTATCTTACGCCTCTAATCTTGCACATATTCCACCCATCAACGGCCTCTACTCCTTCGTATTCAACCCTCTAATCTACGCGCTTCTCGGAACTTGCCCGCAGATGGTGGTCGGACCGGAAGCGGCTGGCTCATTCCTGACAGGCCAAGTCGTCCGGGAGGCCATCAATGCAGGTCACCATCGGGACAAGGCAGGCCACAGGAACGCACAAGTGGCAGGCATGGTAACCGGTCTTGCGGGAGCTTTCATCCTTGTCGCCGGACTCTGCAGACTTGGGTTTCTCGACTCCGTTCTCAGTCGCCCTTTCTTGCGCGGCTTTATCAGCGCTATCGGCGTTGTGATCTTCGTCGACCAGCTCATTCCCGAAATGGGTTTGGACACTGCCGCTGCACACTCCGCTTCCGCCGCACATGGAAGCAGCTTGGATAAAATAATGTTCCTATTTCGGCATTCTTCTGAAGCGAGCAAGATCACTTGCGCGGTCGCTTTCGGCGCATTCGCGATCGTGATGGTGCTCCGCGAAATCAAGAAACGACTACAACCTAGAACACCGTGGGTTGCTTACATCCCAGATCGGTTTTTGGTGGTCGTCTTGTCTGCAGTGCTCACTTGGAAATGCGGCTGGGACAAGCAGGGCCTTGACATTCTTGGAAACATCAAAGCAAAAGGAGCACCATTCCAGGCGCATTTCCCCTTTGACTCTGACAACTTCAAACACGTGAACGACGCCTTCTCGACATCGTTCCTGATTGCCTTGCTCGGCTTCTTCGAGTCAAGCGTTGCAGCCAAATCGCTTCCTACCGGCACTGTTAAGACTAAAAAGGCTGTGAAAGCAGACGGCACAGAAGTGGAGGAGCCAGAAGGCATCACCAACGTCACAGTATCCGCGAATCGAGAGCTCGTCGCTCTGGGTGTGGCCAATATCGTCGGAGGACTCTTCATGTCGATTCCTGCATTTGGAGGCTACGGACGCAGCAAGGTCAACGCGAGCACCGGCGGGAAGACGCCGATGAGCTCGGTCTTCCTGAGTCTTATTACCGTCTTCTGTGTCATGTTTTTGCTGCCCTACTTTTACTACATTCCGGTAAGTCGCGATGAACCTCCCCGAAAAACCACATGTCTGCTGACACAGCCTTCTCTTACAGAAAGCCGTCCTTTCTGCCATGATTTCCGTGGTAGCATACTCCCTCATAGAAGAAGCACCCCACGACATCCACTTCTTCTGGCGCATCTCCGGCTACTCGGAGCTCTTCCTCATGACCCTTATCTTCCTCACAACTTTCTTTTGGAACCTCCGCATTGGCATCGCAGTCGGCATCGGCCTCTCGCTATTGCGCCTGCTCCGCCACTCAACCCGTCCACGCATCCAAATCTTAGGCCGCGTCCCCGGCACGCAGGAGTTCGAGAACGCCGAGACTGACCCGGACGCGCTCGAGTACGCGCCGCACTGCCTGATCGTCAAGATCCCGGAGCCGCTAACTTTCGCAAACACCGGCAGCCTGAAGGACCGGCTGCGTCGTCTCGAGGACCACGGCACTAACGCCGCCCACCCAGCCCTGCCCAAGGTGCGCCGCCCAGAGCACAACCGCCACATCATCTTCGACATCCACGGCGTCACCGCCCTCGACCCCGCTGCGTGCCAGGTCCTGTTGGAGATCGTTTCGTCATACATCGAGCGTGGCACTCGTGTGTATTTCTCTCGCATTCCCAGCAAGCGCTCGGAGGTCTGGCGACTGATGGACGTGAGTGGAATTGTGGAGGTTTGCGGTGGAGAAAGATACTTCTTGCGCAGTGTTGGCGAGGCGCTGAAGATGAGTGAAAGGGAGGAGACGTTGAGCTTGTGGACGGAGAGCGCGAGGGCGAGTCCCGCGGGTAGTATCACTGGTATCAGCAGCCCTTCGAAAAGGCCTGTTACGCAGCCGGAGCAGGACCCTTTTGGTGGAGACGCTGTGGCTGTTGAGCCACGGTGAAAAGATAGAGAACGTCGGCTGAGATTGAAGCGTTGTAGCATTTGGCATATATGATACACCACCATAGCGTTCGCATTGCTTGCTTCCTCCTCAGACAGCTCAGGGGTATCTAGACGCTTTCTTGATGATCTTTCGTCTACCGCGTAGCAATGACATTCCTGCCTTTGCGGATAATACATTCTCGCTCAAAATGCATTTGTGTCTCTCCCTCCCTCTATCTCATCGCCCGCCCGCCTTCTCCGCCTCGATCTGATCCCGCAGATCCTGCAGGACCTCCTCTCGCTTCCTCAAATGCGACTGCAGCCCATCAACTTGCTCCTTGACCATTGCAATTTCATCCGCCATACCTTTCAACCCCTGCCCCGTTTTCGCCTTGCCCTCACCAGCCTCCAACTCCCTCAATTCCCGTCTTTTATAATCCAACAACTGCTCCAACTCGCGCTTGACCAGCGCAGGCCTCGAGTCCTCTCGCCGCCCACCCCTGTCCCGCCGCCTCTTCGCCGCCTCCTCCACCTTCCCCATCTTCTCCTCGATCTCCCGCAGCTGCTTCTTCAACCTTACCTCCTCCCACTCCGCGTCCCGCGGCGTGCTCGAGAAATCCGTCCCCTTCGGCTTGCGCTCGCCCACGCCCAACCGCGACAAATACGAGTCGCCAAACTTAGCCTTGCGCCCCGAAAGCGTGTTATCATCCCTCTTCGCGCCCCACCGGTCCGCCGCCGTCCGCTGCGCATCAAGGTTATAATCGATCTGCCCTTGCTCGAACGTCGCGCGCAGGCTCGGCGGCACGCTGCGCGGGATGCGGAAGCCCTCGTGCCGGTTGTTCAGCATGTGCAGGAAGGCCAGGCAGGCGTCTTTGTTGACGCCGGGCGCGCTCTTGGGGTTCACGAGGTTCCAGGCGCTGTGCACGTCCGTGTCCGGCACGTCGAGGCTGTCGTACAGGTCCTGCAGGGCCTCGAAGGCCACGCGGCCGTCGCGGCCCGTCCGCGCCTCGGAGTAGATGGCTTCGTACTTGGCTTTGTCGGAGGGCGACATGTACCAGTCGAAGCCGTCCTTGAGCGCCAGCCCGTCGTCGTCGTAGTCCTCCTCGGGCCGCTCGAAGTGCTCGCCGCCGCCGGTGACGGCGCGGGAGGCTTGGACGAGGTGGGCTTTGGATTCGGGGACGAGCCAGTCGGGGAGGGAGGCGGGGACGTCGAGGGACTCGCCGTTCATGAGGTCGTAGATCAGGCGCATGGCGACGCAGAACTCCTCGAAGTCGAGGTTGCCGTCGTTGTCGACGTCCGCCAGGTCCCAGATCTTCTCGAGCTGGTCGTCGCGCAGCTGAGAGTTCTTGAGCACGCTGGCCGCCTGCGCGCCGTTCAGGTGCTGCCCGCCGCCGGACAGCGAGGAGAAGATCTCCCAGTATCGCTCGACTTCCCACTGTTCTATGCGTTTTGCTGGTGCCATGGTGGATGTGTGTGAGGGGGTTTGTGTGGTGGGAGGTTGGGCGTTCGCAATGGCTGTGCAGGTGCGTTTACGGAGGTGAGCTGGGCTCTAGAACCGGTGACGTGGGCCGGCCTGGGGCTGGAGACCAAGGGACGGGGGGAGTGGCTTGCTGTGCCGATTTCACCGTTCATTCTTCACAACACAATGGACTGTGCATATGTTTGAAGATGTTGTTGACTGAAACCACTATGAAGGCTAGCTATGCATCGAGTGTCCAGCTTGTAAGCAAATTAAAGCCAAATGAGTGTCAAACGAGCCGTTCGTTCAACAAGGTCCATTACCATCGCACCGGGGTATCATGTAGCTCACTCAATACGCCCCTCTGTAAACGCCGCCAAAGCAATGCATCGTTCCAAATGACCGCATACGCCGTAGATCCCATTTGTCCCTGTGAATGTAAATTGGAGACTTCACAGCGGCATGTCCGCGAATGGAGTGAAAGTCCTGCCGCCGAACCTTTCCACGTCGTCGATCTGCATGCCCTCCATGGCTTCGTCCTCGTCTCTCTCAAGACCCCTTTTGCTCTTCACAGAGCCGAGCGGCGGAAAGCTCTGGCCACTCGCGCGAGCGTTCTCGGCCACCGATTTCCTGGCGCACAGAATGTCCCAGTACCCTTGCAGGACTCGTTTCATGGCGTCGTCGAAGTTGACGCAGAAGCGCTGCGCCTGGCACAGCTGCATGGCTTTGATATAATCCACGTCCTCGTGCGTTTCCATGAGATAGGCCGCGACCACGCCGGCGCTGCGCTCATTGCCGGACTCGCAGAAGACGAGCACTTTACCCAGCTTCCCCTGGGCATCGTGAATGCGCCTCAAGTGCGTATTTATCATTAACGTAGTCTGCGGGAATGAGTGGATGAGGTCCTGGTTGTTGGCAAGGTCCACAGTATTGGCTTCCAGTCCCGCCGCTCTTGAGCGCCTCAGCGCGCCGTCCATGAGCTTGGACCCGAACTCGTGCTTTTGCCTCACTCCCAGCACCATTGTGATTCCCTCCTTGCTCATCCAAGCTTCGTCTTTCGCGGCGTTCATGGGTCCGAGGTAGATGTAGGGCAGGACCATCTGCGCCTCGCGGCGAAGCTCGTAGGTCCATTCGAAGACTGCGTTGGTGGTTATGAGGTTTGTGTAGGCGTCGCCGGGCGTGGGAAGGACTGAAGAGGCGCCTAGGTGGATGTCCGGTAAGGCGTCGGCATTGAGAGCAGGCGGAGGGACTACGATGCGAGGAGGCGTGGGTACACGGTAGGCATAGTCGTCGTTTCTGTGAGGATATGAGAGCGGCGCATCCGTATCTGCCGGCATGACTGTGTGTGCGTGGAATGCGTGTGGAGTTGTTGTCGGAGGGGAGGTTGCAGTTCGACGTAGGTGGATGACGGATGAGCTTTATTGCTGGTGGGGGAATGACATGGCATGTGATGGGATAGCAGTCTTCACTTCTGCGATCACGAGTTGCAGCCTCAGGCGGGAGTGTTGCAGCCAAAGAGAAGTGAGGCTGCCACCGCGCGCGCGTGTCGCAGGTGAAAGTGAGGCTCTGGGATGGCAGGACCGAGACTCGAGACTCGAGACTCGTCGCCCCCACATCAGCCAGGCACATGGCAGGCAGCATGTGCTGAAGGAAGCGCCGACGTCACCCTTGTCTGCCCGAGCTTCATGCAACACGTGACATTGTCTTTTCCATTAACATTTTCATTCACATAGCGTTAATGCTCTCAAGGGTAACGGCTCCGTTCACATGCCACGACGATAACCCGTCGTAACATATGACATGCCGTCTGGCGCATGTGAAGCGCCGCCTCCAAGCCTCAGCGAGAGATTCATGCACATCGGCGGGGAACTTTATGCAGGCCCCGCTAGCCGCTTGGCGTTAGCGAACCTTCTCGATTGGGCAGTAAGTGAAGACGAAAAATAGTCGTCGATGAGTGGTGTTGGCTGGAGCAATTCACGTGCTGTCCATTCAATAAATCACAATGGAGGCATTGTTGCGCAAGCTACGCAGATCGCTTCCGGACGAGGTCGCTACGCTTGCTGAGCAGCACCTCGCAAATCTTGAAAAAGGCGAATATGAGTCGATCTTAAAATCTACCGAAGCACAGGAATTGTTTCAAATCCAGACAACGGGTCAGGATACTGCAACTTGGAGCGATGTAATCTTCCAGCGACTCGGATCTTTACTCTCGGATCGCTCGCAACCTGAAACTCAGATTATCTACTTTTCCATCGGATATGCAGCACTCTTGGCTTTCCTGCAATCCAACGTAACTGGGCCTCCGTTACCATTCAATCCGGCAAAGACATTGTTCCCAGAGGACGTCTCTTCTAACACAAAAAAGACCCGCGAGACACGACAAGCTTTGCTGGCAGGCCTCAGTCTGGATGGTATCGCAGCTTACAAGCTTACACCGAACGTCGAATTGCTGTGTCTCGCCGATGCGATTTTCACATCTCCTGTGATCTTGAAGAACGTCAAAGTAGCAAGATGGGCGAGGCTCCGGGTCAAGTTTATGCACCAGAGACTCTTATCGGAGCCTTCGACAACTCTCCAGAATGTGATTTACGACGACGTGGGGATGGTAGCAGACGAGTTGGAGGCTGGGAAGGGAGCGAGCGATTTTGACGAGCAAGCCGAAGCAGAATTTGTGCTTGAACGATCGACAATCCACACTCACCACGGCCTTGACAAGTTCGCCCGAGAGGATATCGACAAGGCGACCAAAGATCGGGACTTCAAGTTTGCTCTGACGGGTTTGATGGGCAAAAGGACAAAATTCCAGCAGAAAGAAACTAGTCAGCTGGTGGTTCTGGCAAAGAGTGCAGAGACGCCAGCATCTGGTGAGAAGATCACAAAATCAGAGACACTTGCGGATGCAGAAGACGCTCAAGCTGAGACGGCTGCACCGAGCGGGCCTGATAATCTCGATCTCAACGATGACACACTTCTCGAGTCTATCTCCTTCTCAAAAAAGAACGAGACTTCGTCGGACATTCAGGCAGCCTCCGATTTGCCAAAAGAACTCGCGGACCTCGATCCCTCAGACCAGCCCAAGCTGCAGCCTCTAGATTCGAGCATCTTGCTCTCGCTCGCCTCCTCCATCAAGAACACCGCCCCTGAGAACGGCCTCACCAGAGAAGAGACTCTCCCGTACGCCACCCGCGTGCTTGAGGGTGGAAGCTCCAACTGGCAGGTATACACACAGGCCCTGCTAGTCCGAAGTCGCATCGAAGGATACAAATCGCGCACCGTTGAGCGTGGCCTTCTGCAACTCCAAGCTCTAGTCGACCAGGTCATCGCAGAGACAGCAACAATCGAGGGCGGCGCTCTAAGTCAGGAAGGCGAGGCTGCCGCGAGTACATTCCTGCCAAAGGCAAAAGAGTCGGAGAGCGCCTCAGTTACCGAGCGCCTTCAGTACATTTTCCAGCTCGCCTCGCCTACAAGATGGGACCTGGAAGCTGAGCTGGCATCCCGCTGGGTGTCGCTCGGAGGTCTGAGGTCTGCGCTGGACATCTACCAGCGTCTCGAGATGTGGGCGGAAGCCGCACTCTGCTGGGCTGCGACAGAACGCGAAGACAAAGCTCGAGCAGTCGCCCGCCGACGGCTTTTCCACGCCACAGACGGCGGCTCAGAGGATGAGCCTGCTGACGACGAGAAATGGGAGGGCCCGCCTCGCGATCCAGCGCCCCTTGACGCTCCTCGTCTCTACTGCATCCTCGGCGACCTCGACTCCTCCGTCGAAATGTGGGAGAAGGCATGGGAGGTCTCCAACAAGCGCTACGCCCGCGCGCAGCGCTCCATCGGCAGACACTACATCGCAGCCAACGACTACGTCAAAGCGGCCCTGGCCTACAGCCGCGCCATCACCGTCGACCAGCTCAACCAGCCCAGCTGGTTCGCCTTCGGCTGCACCCTCCTCGAACTCTCCCAGTTCGACCGCGCCGTCGAAGCCTTCACCCGCTGCGTGCAGCTCGACGACTCCGACGCCGAGTCCTGGTCCAACCTCGCCGCCGCCCTCATGCGCACCGACCCCGAAGCCAAACTCGCCGCCGCCGCGGCCTCCACCTCCTCCCAACCCACCCTCGACGACGAAGAAGCGCTCCCGCCCACCGACCCGACCAAAGACCTCGCCGCCGCCGCCCAAACAACCCGTCTCGACGCCCTCAGCGCCCTCAAGCGCGCCGCGACCCTCAAGCACGACTCCTTCCGCATCTGGGACAACGTGCTCACCGTGGCCGCCTCGCTGTCGCCGCCGGACTACGGCTCCATGCTCGCCGCGCAGCAGCGCATCGTGGCGCTGCGCGCCAAGACCGACGGCGAGTCCTGCCTCGACGTCGCCGTGCTGCAGGCGCTGGCCGCGCACGTCATCGCCGCCAACGACGCCTACGACCCGGCCGCCCCGGGCCTGGCGCGCATGCTCGTGCGCTTCGTCGACGACGCCGTCGTGCCGCTCATCACCGCCTCGGCGCCGCTGTGGCGCCTCGTGAGCAAGCTCGCGCTGTGGCGCCGCAAGCCCGCCAGCGCGCTGGAGGCGGAGGAGAAGGCGTGGCGGGCCGTGACGGCGCAGCCCGGGTGGGAGGGCGAGAGCGAGAAGGCGTGGGAGGGCGTGGTGGAGGCGACGGTGAGGCTGTGCGACTCGTACGAGTCGTTTGGGCCCATGGAGCGCACGGAGGGGATGGGGGCGGGCGAGGGGCTTGTGGCGAGGGATTGGAAGTTTAAGGCGCGGAGTGCGGTCAGGGGTGTGATGAATAAGGGGAAGGAGTGTTGGGGGGAGACGGAGGGGTGGGAGAGGTTGGCGGAGGCGTTGGAGGGGATCAAGAATGCTGAGTGAGTGTGGATAACTTGCGTGGGTTTGTTCGTTTGAGCGAAGGGGGAGGAGTGGATATTCGGCGGGGTTCGTGGGAGTAAATTGGAATGCTTGACAAGTAACGCTGTCGGCCAAGTCATTCTTGCTTAAAATTTCGCTAGCTATGAAACTAACAATCAACCCATCAAAACACCGCTCGATCCAAAGGTAACACCGTGAAAATAGTAGCTTTTTATACAATAGACTTTGCATCCCCTCCCCCATATCCAAAACCCCCCATCCCTCACGCAGCCATTACACCAAAACACAAAATCGCGAGACACACCTCGATCAATCGATCGTACGAAAGGCCACCCCACATGCCCCAAAATTACATATTCGCCAACTCAAGATCAATCTGACTGTCCAAAAACGCCCTGCGGTCGCCCACAAGCTGACACTGCAGCTTCTGCTCCGCGAGCGCCTTGAGCTGCTTCTTGGTGACGGTGTCCAAATCGACCTCGGCCAGACACTCGCGGATTGCGTGCGCGATGGTCTCGTTGCTGGGGCCCTGCGACTGGAAGCCCGCGAGGTTGTTGGTGGAGGCCGGGCGCGAGTGCGCGTACGGCGAGAGCGAGCGCTGGCCGCCGAATTGCTGCTGCTGCATCGGGGGTGAGGGCCCGCCCATGGCGGTCAGGTTGTCCTGGGACTGCAGGCGGTAGACGTCGCTGAGGTTACCGGTGGACATGAGGCGCTGGTGCTGCTCGGCCATGGGGTTGTCGGTGTAGCGGGAGTAGGTGCTCTGGCGGTTGAGAGCGTTGTAGGGGCCCGGACTTTGAGTCGGTGGGCGGTAGAATTGCTGCTGCGGGAAGCCGGTGAGGATGGTCGAGGCGGGCTTCGCGGAGGAGTAGACGGAGTGGATGTCGTCCATCTCGTAGCCGGCGGCGCCGTAGGGCTGGTCGTTGTACATGGCGTCGGCCTTCTCCATTGGCATGCCGCGGCGTCCGGGCAGGTTGTTGGCCAGGGCGTAGTCGTCCCAGCGTTGGAGGGGGATGGAGCGCGGGTCGAAGCCCTCGTCGTCGACGGCGACGATCTGCTTGTTGCCTTTTTCTCCGATGACTACACGGGTGTTGCCCCAAGAGAAGTCGTCCTGCTTCCAGAAGGAGTAGACAGGGAGGACGAAGGAGTAGATCGGGTACGCGATGATGTAGATAATCATCCATCCGATGTGCTGCCACTGTCTCTTGATGATGAAAATGACCGCCTGGAGACCGTAGACACCCGCAATCATGATGATCGAGATCAAGGGAAACTGGCCAGTGCCGGAGGCAACGCGGTAGATCAGGTATCCAAGGTAAGCGCAGGTAGCCGGCAGGATGATGGTACCCATTAGATCGATGAAGACAACAAAGCGCATACTAAAGCAACAGAAGCCACAGAGATCCTTGATCCAGACCAGTTCAGCCAAGTTGTGAATTGTCGAGTTGATCCAGCGACGTCTTTGGGAGAGCAAGACACTCCACTCATCCGGTGCTTCCGTGAGCGCGTAAGCATCGGCGACGAACTTATAGGTCGTCGTGGGGAAGTGCTTAAGCATCAGGGTGGTGAGGTAACGATCCTCACCGAGTGACAGCAGGTTCTTTTTGTGAAGGGTGTCCAGATTGTTGATGGCATAGTCGTTAATCATCTTGTCGGAGATAATGAGAGGTCGTCCCTTGTCCGCCGTTCGAAGTCTGTACATACAGAAACTGTGAAATTGGTCAGTATCAACACAGAAAATGTGGAACGGCTGACACTCACCATCCGGGCAGACAAGTGACACTGCCGAACAAGCTCTCGAAAGCCTTAGCCAAGTTGTGGGAGATGTAGTATTCGTACACCTGCATCATAGTCCACCAACTCTTGTCCTCGTTCTCAAGAGAGGTCTCACCACAAATACCGGCAATCTTCGCATCGTTGGCGCAAGCGGCAACAAGTCGATTGAGCGAATCTTCCTTAACCTTGGTGTCTGCGTCGACCATGAACAGGTATTCGTAGAGCTCAGGATCGACGCCAATGATGTTGTTGATCTGGTGGAACATCTCCAACTCCAAAGGACTCATGGGAGAGCGGTGGTGGACGCGGTTCAGGAAGTTCATGAGGAGGATCTGACTGTCACGCTTGCCACGGTTGCCGGGCTTGGACTTGGTCTGCTCGGACTCCTTGCCAACCTTGACCACGACGAGGTACGGCACGACGTTGCCCTCGTACTCGTACAGACCAGAGTAGACTTTGCCGTAGTTGAGTTGCTCGCTGCCGTTGCCGACGGACTTGAAGGGGAGGGCAGGCGGGTCGATCTTGGGGTCGACACCGAGGACATCGAGGACAATCTTGGGAGTGGGCCTGTCGTTGCCACCACCGACAATCATACCATCGCAAATGACGCAAATGAGCTTTCTCTTGTTATCGTAGGCCAGAGCAGTCAGCGAATCGAGACCCTTTCTGAGTGAGTCTTCACCCTCGGTGTACGCAGGAACTTGACAAATCACGAACTTGTCCTGTGCAGCGGGCCGGTTCTTGGAACCAAGCTGAAGAGCAGCAAGGAACTTCATGACGATGACCGTACACAGAATAATGGTGAAGGCGAGTAAGATGTAGTTGTTGACTTGGCACTTTGCCGAGTCGCGGAAGTCAGGAATGCCGGCCTTGAAAGCGTTCTTGAAGCAGTTCCTGGCGTTCTCACGCATGGTGATGTTGCTCAGTGCGTTGAAGTCCTTCGAGATGTCCAGTCCGGGGTTCTCATTGATCAGATCTGTCACGGCCTCTGGAAGGAAATCATAGCCCGGGTAATTGTCCATAAGATCGATCGTGTGGAAGTAGTCCGTCAAGTCATAAATCACGTCGTCGAGAATGAACCACTTGTGGTCCTCGTCTTGACCTTCGCTCTTGACATTCTTCTTCTTGACAACCAAGTCACCCTTGTAGTATTCCTTCATCCGAGGGACGAGGTTATCCTGGTACCAATTCGCATTGTTCAGCTTCGTATTCGGATCGGTCTGGGCTCTCGGACCAGATTTGTGGATAGCGAGCGGGTTGGTCGGAGTGTTATTAGCAGTCAACGTGATACCGTCAGTTACCCCAAAGCCTTCGCAAGCTTGGTAAAGGGGGACGGGGAAAATGTTGTCAACATTCGCACCAGCGAAGGGTTCCATCATTTCTTCGGTGGTCTCGATAGCAGTGTCCGAATGTTGCAATTTCCAGAATTTGGTCAAGTCGTAGACGCCGCCCTTCCAGGAGACGTACCAGTCGGTGTCACCCTGGTGGTAGCCGACTTCCTTCTGGTTCCAGGCTTTGTCGGAGTTGGGGCAGAGAAGTTTACCGAAGAAGATGATGTAGAAGATGACGACGCCGTTCATGAATGCAATGAGAGTCATGAGAGCGATCTTCTCGCGCCAGGCAAGGCGCACATCGGGCCGCTTCATGCGTCCAACGTGCTTCAAGACGAACGCGGGAATCCAGAAAGTCAGAGCATATGCGAAGGCAACCCAGGCGCGGCGGCCGAAAGTCACAGGCTCTTCGACGACGTGCTTGCCGTCGGCGAGATCACCGTCGAGCTCGCCGTAGTAGGTGACATCTTGGTGCTTGTCGTCACCCTTATGACCAAGACCGTAGTCACCTCCGCTGGCGTTCCTCATGGCAGTCGGAGCCATTGAAGCCGCTCCAAGCCGGCTGGGCGCTGCAAGACTGGGAGCCCTGCTAACGAGGTTGTCACGCGACTCGCCGTACTGGGAGCCGCCGTAGAAGGGATTCTCTAGGGGAGCGGGCGTCTGAACGGTGTAGCCGTTGTCCATCATGCCGCCCATCATACCGCCGGCAACGGCGTCATCAGGCTTCATGTCGAGCATGCACTCCGCTTCCCACCAGGCTGATTCGCGGATCCAGACACGCTCGTTGCCAATGACAACCTCGCCGTTGCTCCAGCCTCGTTCCATGATCCAGCTTTCAACGCCATCGCGACCGGCCTGGCAGCCCAGTCTGCTGTAGCGATCTACGAATTCGTCGATGTCAAAATCGGCCGTGAAGTCAAGCTGCTTGTTTCTGTGGTTCGCCCACTCGGGCAGCCTCCAGAAACGGATCTGGCCCGACACCGAGCCGGCGGACCAAGAGAGATTCTGTGGCGAGCGGTTGGCAAGAGAAGCAGGCAAATCGTCGCTGGGGTGAAGGCAAAGCTGGAACCAGGCCCTGCTGCTCGCAAGCACGTTGGGCAAGCTGAAACGGCCCGTTTTGCCGAGGAGAATACCACTTCCATCAACAGGGTACAGGATGCGACGGAGGAAGCTGTCGGGTTCTGTCTCGGCGCCGACCTTTTCCAGCGCGCCTTCGCGGCGGTCAAGCTCGTTCTCGCGAGACCTCGCCGCCGGAGTGTCGTTGATTTCCAGATCCGCGGATTGATTCGAGACTGCCTGGTTCATCTCCCGGATGACGGAAGAGCCAGCAGGAAGGCTGGGCACGCCGTCTTCCCGCATCTCGGCGTTGATGCCCGTGCTGTCGTCGAAGACTGTCTTCAGACTGAGGGCCTTGCCGAGCTCTTGGCTAGGGACATCGATGACAGTGATGCTGACACTGTCACCATCATCGTGGCTGCTAGGAGGCGTGGGTACGTCCACATCGCTGCCGCTGCTGGATCCGAGGGCCCTTCCGCTCTGCATTTCGTATTTGATAGCCTCGTTGGCTTTCACGATGACCCAGTCGACAAGGGCTTCGTAGATTGCTGCAACCAACACTTCCCTCTCTTCAGTGGCGCACTTCCTAAGGAGAACCTCTGGGTCAATGTCCAAGAGGCCAGACACTTCCTCGCAGACAGCTTCAAGCTCTTCCTCGTCCACCAGGAATCCGACACCATCGCCGAGTCTCAGGAGCGCGGCGATGGTCGAAAGTAGGTTGCGCAATGATTCGCCCTTGATCCCAATGGCTTTCAGGGACTCGCGGAAATCATCAGCGGAAGCGGTATCGTCGGCAGTAGGCAGGTAAGGCGGAGGACCGTACGTGTCGCTGCGGCGAAGAAGTGTGTATTTTTGAGGGGCCTTGAGGCCCAAGAACTCGCGCTCAGCGGAAGATGCGCTTGTCAAAAGGTAGTAGAAAACATCGAAAGCGCGATGGCCCTGCTCGGAGGGCACATTGAGCAGGCCGGCGTTGGTGTCTATGCCGGAAGTGGAGAGGCTGAGGGTAGCACCAGTGATTTCGCCGGTAAGGTTGAGAGCGAATGATGCCGACAAAGCCGAGTACCTGGGAAGAGAGGGGTTGTAGGGTGTAGCAGTGTGAAGGAAAGGCTTCAATGCATTAAGGGCGGTATAGAAGGTGCCCGGGACGGAAAGAGGCAGAGCGGAGACGAAAGGTGCGAGAAGCGACGGTGTCGATCGGTGCAGTGATCTGTGACAATGTCAGTAACGGCGGAAGTAATCGCAAAAGTTTCAACATGGCATACCCCAGAACGATGGCCGAATCTTCAGCTCGCCTCCGTGCATGTTCCCACGAGCGACGAGCCAGCTCGACGTCTACGGTTCCGCCCACTCTTCCATCAGGGCCGGTCTGGCTTGCCGATACCCACGTGTTGACGACCAAGCTCGTGCTAGATTCCAGGGCATATGGTTGGCCAGACGAGTAGGCGTTGTGCAAGGCGTTCAGAAGGGTGGTTGTGGAGACCTGGGCGGACTGCATCGAGGCCTGCATGGTGTTGGTCCGGCTGTTGTGCAGGCCGGAGCCGTTCGAGTAGTGCGACATTCTGCTTGCCATGGCGGAAAGTCGAGGAGCCCTCGCAGGGCCGTATGGGAGAGACTGCGTTCAGAGGCAGGACGCAGCGCGGCGTGCGTGTGCAGGTGCGATTAAGGGTCGAATTGTTTGGAGTAAGCAGAAAGGAGGCGTGGCCAAGCGATGGATGGCCGGGCGCCGGTGTCCGATCCAGTCAAGCGAGTGACGACCGGATGGGAGGTTGCGAGATGTGTGAGGCGACTGATGGCGAGTGCAATGCCAGTGGCCCTGTGTATGAGCAGCGACTGCGAAGGCGAGACTGGCAGACAGAAGCAGCCGGTAGCGTGTGTACCGAGCAGTAGAGGGAGAGTGGCCCGAGCGCCCGCGTAGCCCTCGCCGGCACGTTTGAGGCCAGTAGGGACGGCGATCCAGCGGGAGAGGCTTTTTTTGGGGCTTGCAGGAGGCTTGTTAGCTTTCTGGTCCCTTGGACAACACAGATCAGCAGGTTCAGGTGTACGGTACCTCATGCAGCTTGCGAGCTCTAAGCCACGGCTGGCGGGGAGACAGGAGGCTATTTGGCGAGTCGAGAGGAGGGGTGCGGCATCAACAATAATGACGGCGACTGCGAACTGAGCAGAGTGACGATCGCGGGCGGGTGCTGCGAGTGTCGCGCGTGTCTCGCATCAGAGAAGAATAATATCAGCTCACATTACAGTCTGGACTAAGCTTCGGCGGGCAGCAGGCAGTGTGGGCCGCTGGCTAATGGATTACGGCGGGCTCGCCACTGGCCTCTCGCAGGCGTCTATTTCTGGGCGCCTCGCCGCGTCCCAACGGCTTCTAAAAGCTGCCCTGACGGCCTGCGCATGACGAGGGGTCGGCCGCACCGCTGCTCCATTACGCGTCACGGGCCAGCATCAGGTCGTGTGCACGCCCGCGCTCGGCTGCGTGTGGCCGCCGGAATACGACAGAATCTCAGACCTGCCGGAGGGTGGCGGCGGGAGCGATGCGCGGGACGGGTGGAATACCAGATCAGCGTGGTGGTATGTATGTATGTATGTAAGTGGGTTGTATGCACGCACGCACACACCAGAGTCGTGCAGCCATGAGCGGAGCAAAGCCTTAAAACGTTGCGCACTACGGCGGCTACCAACTACTGCAGGCTGAGGCCGACGCTGGAGGAGGGTCTTCGCTCTCAGAGGAACAAGGTAAGGTAAGATTCGCGAGATTGGTGAGGATCGCACCAGCAATTCCATCCCATCCCGGGAATCTGGGGCCGGGTGGAGGAGGGAGTGAGGCCAGGCGGAGCGTCTGTTGATGCTCCCGTCTACTCTGCTGTGCTGCTGTGCTGTTCCCACGAGCGTGCGGAGGTTTGCACAACGCTCGCACGTCGTGGGACGGCAGGGCAGAGGCGGACGAGGGCATTGTGGCCGTCGTGCGGTGGCGAGCGCGGCAGACGAGCGGCCGATGAGCGTCGCTCGTACTGTATACCCATAGTTTATATCCATAGTGGCGTAGCGTGTTCAAGTATAGACTGGCGCGGGCCTGATGGCGGCGGGACGTGCGCGGGTGCGGCACTAGCACTCCGCTAGCGGCCAGGAGGCAGTAGTCGGTGGGCGTCTCGAAGGGCTGCCATGCCTGTGCCTGAGCTGCTGCCATCAACACGCCGCTGAGACTTTCCCACGCCAGCACGCGGCCGACTGCCTGTCCGCATTCTGCTGTCACCACCCGTCTCCGCCGCCGCCAACGCCTCCTCTGTCTTCACTCTCCACCACACTCGTTGTACGCGTTGCTGACCCAAGCCGGGCGCACTCCTCGCCGTCCCGCCAATACCGCTTACCCTGCCATTACTCCTGCCCTCAGGAGCCGCGAGACAGAGCATCTCACCCACACCGTAATTCACCTCACCCTCTGCACTTCCACCGGCTAGCGAGCCGACGCCCTCTCGACAGACATATACAACACGATACACTTAATCGACCTGTTGTCCTCGCATACCGCAAGGCCGTAAAGGCCGGGCTCGATCAACCATGGCCTCTACTCCGCATTCGCAGGCGAACCTCGTCGCCCTGCCCGCACACAACCAAAGCGACACCGGCCTCACGAGTCACATCGCGTCCCGATACCATGCACACCTGCCGGTGTCCAACCTGTCCAGCCAAGCGGTCATCTCCATCAACACCTACACCTCTTCGACGAGGGGTCCCAATGGTGCCAAAGAGGGCTCGGCAATGGGCTCGATGGAGGAGCTGGCCAGCAGGATCTGGACTAGACTTGGTACCAGGCAGGAAAATCAGGCTGCTGTATATCTGTAAGTCTCCAACTGCTGCCAAGAAGATGAGATGGAAGCTTTGTGTGATTGGGGATTTCGCGGTCAACAAAGTCTCGTGAAACCTTGCGTATCATCCGACGTATACTAACCGATTGGCAGTGGCGAGACCGGCGCCGGTAAAACCACTTTGAGATCGCACCTCCTTTCTTCAATTCTCGAATACTCGGCAACACCTCTGTCGAAGAAGCTGTCATTCGCCGCATTCGTTTTCGACACTCTGACTACCACCAAGTCAACCACAACACCAACTGCATCCAAAGCTGGACTGTTCTTCGAACTGCAATACGAGACTTCCGCCGCCCTTCACCCTACATTAATTGGCGGAAAAGTTCTCGATCACAGGCTAGAGCGCAGCAGAATTTCCACAGTCCCTCCCGGAGAGCGCAACTTCCACGTTCTCTACTACCTTCTCGCAGGCACGTCGCCCGCCGAAAAGGAGCATCTCGGCCTTGACCTCGGAACGAGCATCACAACTGGCACAGGAAACAGGTCTTCTCTCGCCGGCGGTCAGAAGAGATGGAGATACCTGGGACACCCTTCGCAGCTGAAGGTCGGTGTCAATGACTCGGAGGGCTTCCAACACTTCAAGACCGCTCTGCGCAAGTTGGAATTCCCTCGAGATGAAATCGCTCACATCTGCGAGGTACTGGCGGCTATTCTGCACATTGGACAGCTGGAGTTCCACACAACGCAGTCGACCACGCCCGCTGCGGATGAGAGCGGTGGTTACGGCCACGAGGGTGGCGAAGAAGTGACAGTGGTCAAGAACAAGGATGTCCTCGACGTCGTTGCTGCATTCTTGGGTGTTCGCGAGCACGAACTTGAGACATCGCTCGGTTACAAGACCAAGATTCTGCACCGCGAGCGCGTGACCGTGATGCTTGATCCCAAGGGTGCCCGCGAAAACGCCGACGAGCTTGCACAGACATTGTACAGCTTGATGGTGGCCTTCATCATGGAGCGCGTCAACCAGAAGATCTGTGCGCCTGAGGAGTCCTCCGGCAACACCGTTTCCATCGTCGATTTCCCCGGCTTCGCTCAGGGTGCTTCTACAAACAGCGCGCTGGACCAGCTGCTCAACAACGCAGCTACCGAGTCTCTGTACAACTTCTGTCTGCACAGCTTCTTCGAGCGCAAGGCCGATCTCCTTGAAACAGAGGAGGTGCAAGTTCCCGCGACCAGCTACTTCGACAATGGCGATGCTGTTAAGGGTCTTCTGAAGCCTGGCAACGGTCTTCTTAGCATCCTCGATGATCAGACAAGGCGAGGCAAGACCGACGAGCAATTCCTCGAAGCCATCCGCAGACGTTTCCAGGACAAGAACCCGGCCATCGAAGTCGGAAGCGCCACCACCACTATCCCGGGCAGCAACTTCGCCACTCCGAATGCATCGGCAGGATTCACCATTCGTCATTTCGCTGGAGAGGTAGACTACACCGCTGAGGGTTTGATTGAGGCCAATGGAGATGCCATCAGCGGCGATCTGATGAACCTCGTCAACTCCTCATCTTCGTCTTTCGTCGCCGAACTTTTCCACCAAGATGCCTTGAACAAGGTCGTCCACCCCAAGGACAACACTGCCGTCACTCAGGCTTCCGTCGCCTCCAAGCCTTCCCGCATGCCTTCCATGGCAAGGCGAAAGGCAGGCGGTCCCGGGCGTTTTGGCACGCACAAAGAAGGTGAGAGGAGCAGCGATGAAAACATTCGAAGCGTCTCGCGGACCAAGCCTGGCGCTGAGCAGGGCCAAGCATCCGCTGGACAATTCCTTGCATCCCTTGACAACATCATCAAATACCTCTCAGCTTCCAACACGAACCCTTACTTTGTGTTCTGCTTGAAGCCGAACGACAGGCGCATCGCCAACCAGTTTGACAGCAAGTGTGTCAGGACTCAGATCCAGACTCTGGGTATTGCAGAGATCAGCCAGAGACTTCGCAACGCGGACTTCAACATTTTCATGCCGTTTGGCGAGTTCTTGGGCAATGCAGAGGGCGAAGTGAGCGTCGTCGGTACCGAGCAAGAGAAGGCCGAGATGATCGTCGACGACAAGAGCTGGCCTAGCAATGAAGCTAGGGTTGGCGCTACCGGCGTCTTCCTCAGCGAGCGCTGCTGGAGACAAATCGCTCGCGTCACTGACTTGGATGAGGCGCCGTCGAGATATCCGGACGATACGCCTTACGGCGAGACTGAAGGTGCCGCTGGCACCAAGCGTGGCTTCGGTGACCCCAAGGTTTCCCTGCTCGGTACCCCTGGCTCTGGCAACTACTACGATGACAAGGCTGCTGGATATTTCGGCAGCAGAGATATGGATGCCAAAAGTGAAGCAGGTGCTTCTGCGTTCCGCGAGGGTGACATGTTCCGTAATTTGGAGACTCGCTCGCAAATGGCAGAGAAGGGCAACGAGGTGAAAGAGCAAGAAGTCGAAGTCCTTCCCGTGTCCAACAGCAGGAAGCGCTGGCTGGTGTTCGTCTGGGCTCTGACATTCTGGGTCCCGGACATCCTGGTCCGCTGGATCGGTCGGATGCCTCGCAAGGACATCCGCATCGCGTGGCGCGAGAAGCTCGCCATCAACATGATCATCTGGTTCTTCTGTGCATTCGTCATCTTCTTCATGATCGGCCTCCCGGCTCTGATCTGCCCTACTCAGCACGTGTACAGTCCAGAGGAGCTTTCGGCGAACGATGGCGAAGATGGCAACAAGGCCTACACCGCAATCCGTGGTGTTGTCTTTGACCTGGACAAGTTCATGCCTGTTCATTACCCGCAGATCATTCCCCAGAAGTCTCTCAAAAAATACGCTGGCAAGGATGCTACCAACCTCTTCCCGATCCAGGTCTCTGCCATGTGCCAGGGGACTACTGAGGACGGCATCGACCCGGCCGTGCAGTTGACCTACCAGAGCACCAACTACAGTGGCAGCAACTCGGCTCTCAGCGACCTTGATCCCAATGCGCAGTATCACGACTTCCGTTGGTGGACCAACGATTCTCGCCCTGCTTGGTTCCAGGAGCAAATGATCTACCTCAGGGGTAATTACCTTAAGGGTAATGTTGGATACTCTGCCGAATACGTCAAGACGCTCAGCACCAAGGACAGCTCGATTGCAATTCTCAACAACCGCATCTATGATTTCACACAGTACGTCGCTGGCGGTCGGACGACTAAGTATCCTGAGGGCACGAACCGACCTGATACCAACCCCGACACCAACTTCATGGACAAGAACGTCGTCGACCTGTTCCAGCAGCGTTCTGGCCAGGACATCTCGCAGTACTGGGATGCTCTCCCCATGGACATCGGCCTCCGCAACCGGATGCAAACTTGCATGGACAACCTCTTCTACGTTGGCGATCTCGATACGCGTAATTCTCCTCAGTGTCTCTTCGCGACATACATCCTGCTTGCAGTCTCGCTTCTGCTCGTTACTGTCATCTGCGCGAAGTTCCTGGCGGCGCTCCAATTCGGCGGCAAGAACATGCCTGAGAACCTCGATAAATTCTTGATCTGCACCGTCCCCGCGTACACGGAAGACGAGGAGTCTCTTCGTCGTGCCATCGACTCCGCCGCCCGCATGCGGTACGATGACAAGCGCAAACTCCTGTTCATCGTCTGTGACGGTATGATTATCGGACAGGGCAACGACAGGCCGACCCCTCGCATCGTGCTCGACATTCTCGGCGTGCCAGAGAACGTGGATCCGGAACCGCTCAGCTTCGAGTCTCTTGGAGAGGGTCAGAAGCAGCACAACATGGGCAAGGTCTACTCCGGTCTTTATGAAGTGCAGGGTCACATTGTTCCTTTCATCGTTGTCAGCAAGGTCGGAAAGCCCTCTGAGGTTTCGAAGTGAGTGCCGCTCTGTTCATCGATTGTATTCAAAGCTAACCGAAAATCTCAGGCCTGGTAACCGTGGTAAGCGTGACTCTCAGATGATTCTGATGCGCTTCCTCAACCGCGTGCACTACAACCTGCCCATGACTCCCCTCGAACTCGAACTTCACCACCAAATCCGTAACGTGATTGGTGTCAATCCGACCTTCTATGAGTTTCTGCTGCAAATCGATGCCGATACCGTCGTGGCTCCCGACTCTGCTACGCGCTTCATCGCATCCTTCCTCCACGACACCAGACTTATTGCATGCTGTGGTGAAACGGCACTCACCAACGCGAAATCGTCGTTCGTCACTATGATGCAGGTTTACGAGTACTACATCTCGCACAACCTGACAAAGGCCTTCGAATCCCTCTTTGGATCCGTTACCTGTCTGCCAGGTTGTTTCTCCATGTACCGCATCCGCGCTGCAGACTCTGGCAAGCCTCTCTTCGTGTCTCGCGAGATTGTCGAGGACTACTCCGTTGTCCGTGTCGACACGCTGCACACCAAGAACCTGCTCCACCTCGGAGAGGATCGCTATCTCACGACTCTCCTCCTCAAGTACCACCCGAAGTTCAAGACCAAGTACATCATGCGCGCCCATGCCTGGACTATCGCTCCCGACAGCTGGGCAGTGTTCATGTCTCAGCGTCGTCGTTGGATCAACAGTACCGTGCACAACCTGATGGAGCTCATCCCCCTGCAGCAACTCTGCGGTTTCTGCTGTTTCTCCATGCGCTTCGTCGTCTTCCTCGACCTACTCTCCACCGTCGTCCAGCCCGTCATCGTCGGCTACATCGCCTACCTCATCGTTATGGTGATTCGCAACCCCTCGACCGTACCGATCACGACCTTCATCCTGCTCGCCGCTATCTACGGCCTGCAGGCGATCATCTTCATCGTGCGCCGCAAGTGGGAGATGATCGGCTGGATGCTTATCTACATCGTCGCGACCCCCATCTTCTCTTGCGCCCTGCCCCTCTACTCCTTCTGGCACATGGACGACTTCTCCTGGGGCAACACCCGCATGGTCACCGGCGATAACGGTAAGCAGATCCTGCTCTCCGACGAGGGCAAGTTCGACCCGGATTCCATCCCCAAGAAGAAGTGGGAGGAGTACCAGGCCGAGTTGTGGGACGCCCAGACCTCCCGCGGCGGCGCCGACGACACGCGCTCCGAGGTCTCCGGCTACTCCTACGCGACCAAGTCCTTCCACCCCGGTGCCGCCACTGCAGCTCCCTCCCTCTACGACCTCAACGCCTACCCCGGCCCGCCCTCCCGCTCCGCCTCCGCCCTCGGCCTCCCCGGCGCCATCCCCTACAACGGCTCGCGCCTGTCCCTCGCGCCCTCCGAGGGCGCCTTCGGCGGCGCGCAGCGCAACTACTCCGGGTCCGAGATGGATTTCGGCGGCGGCGTCGCGGCGGCGGACCTGCCCTCTGACGACGCGATCCTGGCCGAGATCAGGGAGATCCTGCGCACGGCGGACCTCATGACGGTCACGAAGAAGAGCATCAAGGCGGAGCTGGAGAGGCGGTTCGGCGTGCCGATGGACGGCAAGAGGCAGTACATCGGCAGCGCCACGGAGGCGATTCTGAGCGGGCAGCTTTAGAACGCATCTTCCTCTCGTTTGGTTGGTGGCATTGGGGGTGGTTGAAAAGAGCGGGGTTTGTGGTGTTGTAGTATCTTTTTTTTTGGGGGAAAGTCTTTGCTCTACCGATCGCTTTGGGAGGCGCTTTTGGACGGGGGTTCTAGAGCTGTTTTGATTAACCTTGTCTTATCTATTGTAAGTTTTGTGTGATATAGCTTGGGCTGAATAACAGGCGGTTCAGGGTATTATTTTTACATCGACTGTTTTGAATCTTCACTCTCGCTCACGTGCTTGCTTTTCCTCTGTCTTGTTCTCTCTCTCGCCCGCCGCCGCCGCCGCCGCCGCCGCCGGTCTACGAGCACCGGGTTGTCCGAGTCCCAACTTTCCATTAGTCCGGTCACCGCCGCCGCCAGCTACGGACGCCAGGGACTCGGTTCTCGTTTGTGGAAGGTTTGGAGTTTCGGAAACCCTGGATTTCGGATTTCTGGGATCTCCAGAGTTTTTGGGAGATTCAGAGGTTTGGGAGACACATCTGAAGTGAAGCAACCCTCGATTCAGCCATTGGCTCGGTCGTGGCCGGCGTTACTGCAGTTGCGGAGCTTTGGGGGGAACTCGACGATTCACTTTCTTGATGTTCCTTGCAATTGCTGCGAGATTCGACTCGACTCGACTCGGGCGAAGTATATGTTTCAACTCCTGTGAGCCCTCCTCTCTAAGCCTCTGTGGAAAAATGTCGTCAGGACTTCTCCAGTCTCCGTGAGCGGGCACTTGCACTGGGGCATGAGATTCTAGTTCTTGGGGACGATCTTCCAAGATTATGAAGCGTTGCATCTCGCAGGGGGACCTCAGCGATTCGTGCTTGGAAACGAGACATCGATGCTTTTAGACGGTGACTGTACTTGCGGAAGAGTTCGCCTCGCCCACAACCGACCACTGTACCAAAAATTTTACCTCAGTTGCGTCCTGCAACGTCAGAGCTCAGGTCGTGTTGGAAGTGAAATCAACAATCAGGGTTAGGGTTGGGGTGGAGCTAGTCCCAAAGTTCAGTCAAACAGCATATGTCGGCGGCGATGGTGCCTCATGTGCTCATTTACCTAACATACTGCATGTGATTGCATATTCCGTTGCTGCGCTAGCGCGTTTTCAACTTACATGCCCTTCTTCGCGCGCATCATCAATATCAAAAGCACCACACCCTGCTAATCACCTCTGTCAACTCGATCCAATAGACAAAGCATGGCCGAGACTGAACCTCAAACCCTGCGGCCTTACTACAAGGAAGACATCGACTTCAAAGCGCTCGCTGCGCAAGATGAAGACTTTGCCGCACTGCTCGCCTCCAACGACGGCCGTGTTGACTGGCAAGACCCTCTAGCATTGCAGTAAGCCACAATGATCAAACAAGCCCGCAACTACAACCCCAGAATCTAACCACCAACCAACAGACAACTCACCCGCTCCCTCCTCGCCCGCGACTTCAACCTGACCCTCACGCTTCCCCCCGACCGGCTCTGCCCACCAGTCCCCGTCCGCTGGAACTACATCCGCTGGCTGCACGACCTCCTCGCCACCACCGACCCCTCAACAATCACAACCCTCCACCCAGCCCCACTCCCCACCGCCCGCCCCCTCGCCGGCCTCGACATCGGCACCGGCGCCTCCGCAATCTACGCCCTCCTCGCCTGCGCCTCCCACCCGCGCACAACAATGCACGCGACCGACACCGACGCCCACTCCCTGCACCACGCCCAGCGCAACATCGCCGCCAACAACCTCACCCGCCGCATAACGCTCCACGCCCCCCCCTCCCCCACCTCGCCCCTCATCCCGCCCTCCGCCCTCCCCCTAGACTTCGCAGTCTGCAACCCCCCCTTCTACGCCTCGGCCGCCGACC
>JAKLND010000151.1:17534-53882 GCA_022813125.1 Septoriella neoarundinis | reverse complement strand
CCCCCCCCCCCCCCCCCCCCCCCCCCCCCCCCCCCCCCCCCCCCCCCCCCCCCCCCCCCCCCCCCCCCCCCCCCCGGTTTGGCAGATCATGGAGAGATCGAAGTTGTCAAGATGGTCTGTCCTATTTCTACATTGACTCGATACAATTCAAGACATTTGTCACACAATCCAGGACCCATGTTTCATGAAGCAAATGCTGGAAGTGGAATACTTCTCCTCGAAATTCACTAATGCTACTGTACCAATGCCAAATTTCTATCTTATCCTTTGTCGTTGATGACTCGTACCTACACCAAATAAACTCGTCGTCGAATTCGAGATTTTGCAACAAGTTGCAAAGCTCTCAGTCAGCGCAAGCATCAATCGTTTAATCTTCAGAGGCCCCTATTTCCGTAACCAGCCAGAATTCATTGTGATTTCGCAACTCCCGGCGCGAGATGATCGATGAAGTGTACTCCAAACGTTTCCGTATCGATACTGCATTGACATCTCCGGATCCTACAAGGACCACTCGTGAACGGTGCGATAACGTGCTGGCGGAGCATTCGTACGGCATGCCACCCGTACCAGTCGGACGGTGCACAGAAAAGCAGAGGCTCGAAGGGCACAATCGTTATGTCACCACCGTGGCATTCTCACCCGTCAAGTTGTGGCGCACGTTGACGGGTGAGGAATTGCAGAAGCTCGAAGGGCATGACAGCTTCGTCAACGCCGTGACATTTTCGCCCGATGGCTAGGCGCTTGCATCAGGTTCAGACGACAGGACGATCAGGCTGTGGGGCGTGGTAACTAATGGGGAGTTGCGCAAGGAATTTGCGTTCTTCGTCAAGAATTAGTAGTAGAATTGTTTCCCACAGGGCCAGACTGCAAAACTGTGGAGCAGCGTCAAACCTGGAAGGCGAATACCTCGCCAGCGACGGGGGACCAGGTCCTGAAAGCTAATAGTGACGCTACTGTACCTCCCCCCATTTCTCTCATGCAAGATGAACTCAATGGAACCGATAGATCTAAATTTATTCAACGCCCAAGCTGCTAGCGGATACGTACATCTCACCTCTCCAGGGCTGCCAACTTCGATCCGAATTTTTGCTATGCGTCCATTGCCTCATTATGAAGGTCGGTTCTTCTCTGGTCAAGCGTCGAGCTGACCTTTTCGCAATCTGAGATCGCACTGAGACAGCTCTTCCTGAGCACTTGAAGCTGTCTGGCACCGCCCCTCACCAATCTAGGCATTGCTTTGAGTTGCTTCTCCGTCAGATCTCCGCGTGTTGTTATGATGCCTTTCGTCAATCGATCTGCAAATGAGGGCATACTGAAACACCACTTGCGCATCTCGACAAGCTTGTTGCGCTCTTGATGTCTCTTCTCTAGTACCGAGACTTGCAAATCCAATAACTCAAGCAAGAGTTGGATCTCTCCAACGCAAGCTTTCACATGCGACACCGCTACACTAACTTTTTCCGCGTCCTCTATCTTGCGCTCTATGGTAGCGACCTGGCGACCTTCGCAATCGGTCGGCTTTGCTATACTGGCAAGATAGCTTGTTATCCATCCGCGAGGCGGCTCGCTCTTGTTGCAAAAATATGCAGCTAGGAGTCCGCGCCAGAGCTTGGGCGTAATAGACCCGAGAGGCCTCTCGTGTAGTAGGTGTAGCCCCACTGCGATGATAAAGATTCCGCAGTTGATGCTGTCATTTTGGCGTACTGAAGGAAATGGATTTGTTTCAACGGTTGCCTCCTCGTCCCATAACCCACGACTACCAAGAAACTTCTTCACAGGAATCAAGGCGAGCTCGTTGCACTTTTCCGACCCCATGGGATCGTATACGAGGCAGCGCTTGTGCTCGCGATCATACATAACCAAGGTCCAGTGTGACATGCTGGGCAGGTGTACCGGGAACAGCAACTTCCTTGGGGAATTGCTTAAAAAGTCCTTGTGTTTTGACATGGCCGTCTCAGAATGGTCTCCTGATAAGAGGAGGTGGGTAGTCGCCACATACCAGGCTGTCGGATCGGGGTTGAAGACTTCCAGCACCTGATTAATGCAATCATCGTTGATCCATTTGTCCCGAGTGAGCAAATCGGCAGCCCGTTGCATCGCCTGGTCATCGAGGAAGTAATGTTCTTCCTTTACGAGACAATCATTCTTGATTGGCTTCTCGGGTTCGCGTTTGCGTTTGAGAAGAGTCTGGGGAGTTTGCGGGTCTGTTGTGGATGCGCGGGAAGACATGTCGTTTTCCGACCCGGTTGCAGGAGAAGTGGGAGGAGTGGGTGGCTGTTGACTTGGCATGGTGGCTGTCGCACCACCCGACTTGCATGAAGTATGACAGCGCGACTGATGCTGAGTCCAAGCTGTGGGGAGCCCCGAAGATACAATATTGAGCCGGCGAGAACTCGTGGACGACTTTCGACTTCGACTTATAGTAAGATCCTGCGTACGATGTACCAGCGCACAGACACCAGGGTTCGCTGGCGCGTGTTTGGAGCTAATGGAACTCAGCCTTGGCCGCATCTACTACGTGCACTGTTACAGTTATTTGCTAGAGGCCACTGTCGGTCGTATGAATGGCTTCGGCGTGGTTAAGCCTCGAATTATTCCTATAGAACTCTTCTCTCTTGCATTGTCGAAAAAAGCTTACGAGACGCGAGCTCAAAGCCACGTCTTGGACCACCGAGCAGGGTGTACACCGATCAATCAATATTCAATCTCAGCCCGAGAATTGATTGATAAGGAAATTAGAAAGGCGCCGATCGACTAATTAAAGCTCGGGTGACTGATTGATTCAACGATTGGTCAGATCGGCGAAGCGCGGAGTTTTCTCCATCCGGTAGGAGGCGATGGCTCGTACCAATCCGTGCTCAAATCTACTCGGGGTTAGGGTTATGTCTATCAGAATTGTTCCAGATCCAGGTGTCACGCCGTCCGGGTCTTATTCTGAGGCTTTTGATTGATTGGTCAATCAGGATTGATTGAAGTAGAATGAAAATGATTATTGCTGGGCACCCTGCCTCCGATGAAGCGAGCACACAACCCACCATAGCCCGAGGATGATTTTAACACTGGTGTCATTCCATATTACTACATCAGTGACACATTTTGGTAGTTGGGTTGGAGAAATCAACATCGGAACGACCGGTTTACACCACGCCATGACAACACCTTCGTTGCAACGGAATATTGTGCCGACGCCACTTGTCGCGATTGTGTTGACATGCTCCAAACTCTCCGTGTTGGGTCTTTTCGCCGTTAAAGCCTACAGGGAGTAGGCATTGCCATTGTTGATCACGAAGGGTAGCCTCATGAGAAAATCGATGGTCAGGCAGGGTTGCGCGAACCGAATTCAACACCATGAAATTCCTGATTCCATGCGTGTGTATCGTGCGAACAACAATTATGTAGGGCACGAATGCTTCCGCCGCCTACGTGGAGCCAAAGCATGGCTGAGTGAGTTTCAGACCGACGTTATTTTGCAGCAAGGTGCGGTCAGCAAGCCGTGGCCACAGATCTCTCAAGTTTAGAAGACATCATTTGATTTGGGACGATCTTGCTCGTTGGCTGCACTCGACTTCTAGACAAGCCCAACCGAAGCAAATGATCCAACTTTGGAAAGACTGAAAGGCGTGATTGTATAATTTCGACACTACACATTCATGTAGGACATCCACGAGTCCGTAATTCGCCACTTCACCAGCTGCATATCGCAGCTGTGGAAAAGTCATTCAAAGAGACATTCATCCATCTCGATAGTGCCATCCCTTTGCCAGATCCTCAAGCACATGAGACAGACCTTTGTCTCAACGTCAAGTCCCTCTTCTTTCAACGAGTGGTCTTTCGTGAGCCGAGTAGATTCGATCTCTGACTCACCAGCCATGACAGGCACTGAATATATGTCAAGTGCCATAGCGGCAAGTTGAGGCCACCTCCTTCTCCTCCTCACCCAGTAATCGACGGGAGAATCTGTTGATTCATATGACTTGTCCGGCAACTCGCTCTGGTATTCTTCAAATTGATCGACATCCCATGTCTCACCGTCAGACCATTCGTCTGGGGCACGGGTGTCAGCGCAATTTGCTACTCTCGGGACTGACTGCGAGCGGCCTGCCGTGTCGCTGTAGTTGTTTTGCCAATACTCGCTCAATGCCTGTTTCATGGTGCTCAGTCGATCTCTGCAGTCTTTCCACTTGGCCTCGAAAAAACGCCATTTGATTCTGGGATGCAAGGCCACTGCAGCAACGTACAGCGTGTTGCCGCGAAGAGTCTCACAAAAATCTTGAGTCTGCTGCAAAGCAGCGTCGAGGCGTGCGTTGAACTCATACTGCACGAAGACGTGATCGACGTTGATGTTGAATCGATCTCGTACAGAGATAGGGTCATCCGCTTCCTTTGCCGCGCCAGATGATTGCCTGGCTGTACCATTGCGACCTTTTCCTACTACGCAGTTCTGCCCTGCAACAACGAGGGAACCATCATGCTCCACATCCCGTAATCGCGCCGGAATGTCTCGCTCCTCGTCTTGTGGGAGCTCGCGCCGGCGACTCTGGTCAAGGCAATCCACCAGAGCTTCAAACTGGGGCAAAACTTGCCAGATCGCTCCAAAGCTTTCTTTTTCTCCTTGAAGGACTTCCACTGTGTTTTCGATGCGCTGTAAAATATCGTGATAGACTTTAAGAACTTCCCACTCGCGAGGAGCTAGGCAATCTTGGGCGATGGAGAGCTGTGATGTGTCTTGGTCCTCCATCTCCTTGTCTACGAATTCATCCAAAGCCGATCGTAGGTGGAGTGCTCTCCCGATGGAATCCCTCATAGATTCCCATCTCGTGACCTTATCTTGTAGCAGCTTCGAGGTTTCGCTTTGTCCCAGCGACAGTTTGCCTGCGCACGAGCGTCGCTGTATGTCCGTAAACCTTTCTTCTCGTTGGGAATATTTTTTGATGTAGTTGATGATATTGTGTAATTTTCCGTATGGTCCTCTCTTCCGCCAAATGTCCGTTTGCTCTTTCTCGTTATTTTCTGCGGCAACAAGCTCACCCTCCAGACCTTTTCCGACACACCCAAACAGGATCGATTGTGCAAGAGAATCTAAAAAGTAAGCCAAGCATTGTAGCCTCCGATCATGCCCAGTTGGGTGGCAAGTAAATGCAGCCATCGATACACAGGCAGCGCTGTTGCTAAAGTTGTCCGTGGCAATGTATCCAAGTGATCGCCTCAAATGGTGTTCATCAATGATCGCACTGACCATGTCCGTGGTACCGGAGGCGGCATGTCCGTTCTGCCTTCTTGGCATACTCACGAACATAATTGTTGATCTGCCGTTGTGGTCGATAAAATAAGTGCGGACCCCGAGCGGTCTGACACTAACACCTGCAGTGTAAACCATCAACGACATCGACACTCTAGTCGCGGCCGATGTCAGAACTTCTGCAGCGATACTGAGCTGTCTATCGTATGTTTTCTTGATCCACGAGGAAACGGCTTCGAGTGGTGGCAAACGATTCTGCGGACTGGCATAAGTAATCAAGAGTTGCAGATGCGTGGGGTCAAGGCCTGGTAGTGGAAGTTCGTCGGCTATGATACATTGCAAGTACATCTTCCAGAAGCAGAACGAGCTGGAAGAAACATATGGCGCACTGCTGGATGAACCAACTGTCTCGTAGGTGTCCGTGTACTCGTCGATCTTACGCTTTCTACCCTTCTGCAAGGATAGTAGTGTCGAGACCTTAGAGTTGATGCCATGTTCTTGTCTCATGTGTTGTTTGACTCGACTTGTCGATTTGCTAGATTTGAACCAATGCTGTTTCAGGCTGGAGCGACCGTAGCACAACTTGCAAAGGCATACCTCGTCACCATCCGCGGTCCAGACTTTCCATCCATGGTCTTGCGTCCACACCCAACATTCCGTCTCCGGACGGTCATCTTGGGTAATTCGAGTTCCATCCTCCTTCGGTTTCTGCCATACAAGACCCTCGTAGCCGGGATTGTGGCTTTTGGCAAAGGGAATAAGTCTTCCCTTTTCAGCACCTTCAGAACAGCCCCTCGATTTGTCAGGGGAGCAGAGAACGTCTTGTCTCCTCTGGACATCGAGTGAAGGTTGAATACCAATCGCGGGTTGTGACGTCATCGCAAACGCGGATATCGATGATAGACGACGTGAGAACAAATTGGGCGAGCTGCTCAATCATTAAGAGGATGCCAAGGGTGCAGACACGGTGACGAGGGTGACGAGGGTGACGATGGTGACGATGGTGACGAGGGTGACGATGGTGACGAGGGTGACGATGGTGACGATGGTGACGATGGTGACGATGGTGACGATGGTGACGATGGTGTCAAGGGTGTCGGCACGGTGTCGAGGGTGTTGAGGGTGTCGATTGGCTTCTCATCATAATGATCTATACTCAGACCATGCAAGCGCTTGTTGACAAAAGGCTAACAAACAATCTTGCTTCTTCATCTTGGCAGTTGCATTGCCTATACGATATACCAGGTACAGTCGTTCATTTGGGCTTCACGATACCATTAGAAGTTTCTCTTTAACCGCCCTTTTCCTTCTCGTCTGCCTGCCACGCTGTTAACTTTCTAAACGTTACACATGTTGAAGTCCTTGTTGGCTTCGTCCAAGTCAACTTTCTCATTCGAGTAGTGATGATATCGAGCAGTGACGATATCGAATTGTACTTCTAAGAACATCTAACATTTCACGTACGCTTTTAGAAACTGCTGGTGTCCATTCATTTGCACCATGATTCGACAATGGAGACAATAGGGTTAGGGTTGTGGTAGACCGGCCATCCTTAAGCATGATTTTTACCCACGCTTGGCGGTAATTTGCAAGCCTCCTTTGCCGAGTGTATCACCCTTCTTAGTTGAATCAAGCAATGTACTGGAGCGACGCATTTCCTATATTTCTCTTTCCAAGGTCGACGTGTTATGGCCTTTCCCTTCAATCGCTCTTGTCGTCTGCTAAGTATGGGTAACCCTGGTTTATTGGTTCTTTTTACACCAAATTGACCACTCATCGACAGCTTGTATGGCTTTCAAACTTGCTCACGCTCCACTTCTCCTCTGCGTAGCCTCGTTCGCCTTACCGACTCAGCTAAGTCACCACGGTGTTGAGGCTTAGTACTCTCCAACTTTTAGGCCATTGCAGGATTGCGATTTCTCTCTCTCTCTCTCTCTCTCTCTCTCTCTCTCTCTCTCTCTCTCTCTATCTCTATCTCTCTCTCTATGTGTGTGTG
The DNA here is from genome assembly GCA_022813125.1 of Septoriella neoarundinis. Taxonomy (NCBI): domain Eukaryota; kingdom Fungi; phylum Ascomycota; class Dothideomycetes; order Pleosporales; family Phaeosphaeriaceae; genus Septoriella; species Septoriella neoarundinis. Next base: position 46,647 of record JAKLND010000151.1, on the reverse strand, counting down.
TGTGTGTGTGTTTCGTTTCGCGCCGCCCCTTTCCCTCTTTCGCCACTATGGTCCAAACACCTGGCCGCTTCTTACATTCGTCCATGTTGAATGTTCTATACGTGATTGCTGGAGGTGCAATAATTTACGGTACGAGCCCGACGAGCGACGACGCAATCGAACACCGAATGCCAGGAGCAATCGCTGGATCTTTGGGGTGTGGGGATCGGGTTGCATGACGGGAAAGTATGGAAAATGGCAGGGGCTGGTGGAGCCGCATGTGGAGCACCTTCGGTGTGCGGTGCTAGACCCCTGCTCGGAGAAAAGAGGTTTCCGCATCAGCAGGGACGCTCACACACCTCGCGCATTCGGCTTGCTACAGTATCTGTACTGTACTGTACCTCACTACAAACTCCTCAGGTCTGCCTTCAGCCTCTTCTGCACATGGATCTCGAACACTGTTGCGTCCCCTCCACGTGCACTCTTTGTCTGCACATTGTTTCGCCAATGCGACACACGTGCGTCCAAATGCCCTGCCACCGTCGACAGAGCTTCGCAGATTTGCTGCGGCACGATTGAGGTAAGGTCATGGGGCGGCTGCACCACAATGCGTCTCGCCGACTGTTGGACTCCATGCCTTCGTCCTCGCAGCCGGCGCATCCCACCACAGCCCACTCTACGCACGGGCCCAGCACCGGACGTTTTTTTTGAACAGGTCCTGGCCCGTGCGCCTACGACTTAGAGGGGCCCTCTACCATACCGACCCACGTCTCGTCGCTTGCAGCCGATCACGATAACCTGGTCTCAAGGATGGCGTGCTAATCACGAGCTCTGGGCTTTGCACATGCAGCTGCGACCATAGCTATCGTCAAGACCGGGCCTCAACAACCCGGCTTACTCCGCCGGCAAGATTCGAGGCTGGCACTTTCGAGTGGAGGGCACGCCAAGGGCACCTCTTTCTTGTCACTGCCAATGGAGCGATGTAGGCGTCACATGTTGCAAGATTCATAAGCGACAGATGGAGGCTGTTTCAAGCACGACCGGACGTCTGATCAAAGGTCCAGTCTTTCAGATTTTCAACCGGCACATGCCCCGTGTACTTCTACCATCATGTCTGACAGCCGTTTTGGTTTTCTAGCATTGTTACCATATCCTTCAAACTTGGATCCATGCTTGCTCCTTTGAACGTTTCTTCAACTGAGAACGATGCATCCCCCACGCATATCATCGAGGCGGTCTAATGCGCTTTTTCTGACGACTGTGCTGGTGTTGGTCGTTTGGGCGGCTCTTCACCAGTGGAAAACTGTTAACCATCAACGTGTTCGCCTCGGCCATGTGACATCCAGCTTCCAATTCACCCGTCTGCCTTCTGATTCTATCGATGGACAGTCTTACCTCTCCACCTTACAACCGCCATCAGATTCCTCCATTTTGGTATCTGCGGACTCTTCGGCAAGCAATTCTACGCTTGGGGTGAGTCGGGACGCACTGTTCTCTTCACGACCAACCACTGACTTGCCACCGTTGAATAGTTCGCCCAAATCGTCGCCGTGAGCAAAGGAACGCCTTGGAGAGCAGAAGGGTTGATGGCGGCTGCCAAGGCGAGCGATATCGAGCTCTTCATTCCCGAACAGCCAAAATGGTCCGATTCGTTTGTGAATGCCTTTGAGCTTTTCAGCAATGTTGACACACACGGTGCTGCGCTGGCTTGGCTGGCGCATATAGATGTGCTCAAGCTCATCATTCAGAATCGGTGGAAATCTGCTCTTGTGCTGGAAGACGACGCTGATTGGTCGACCGAGATCAGAGAGCAGACGGGCAAAGTCGCTGAAGGGGTTTTGAGACTTACCGGGAAACAATCTGGGGCTGACGCTCCATACGGGCTTGACTGGGACATAATTTGGATGGGTCATTGTGGCGATTCACCAGATTTCAAGCACAGGCCATATGTCGCCTGGGATGACAAAACTGTGCTTCCACTGGATAAGTATGAGAACATTGACCGAGATGTCACCACGCAGCTCCGAAAAGGACAGCGCGCCGTGCATTTTTCTTCGAGCCCGATCTGCACATGGGCCTATGCTGTTTCTGCCGACGGTGCCCGCAAAGTCCTTGCGGAAGCGTCTGAGGGTCATGCCGGTGCCTTCGACTTGCTGATGATGGACGCATGCAAGACTGAGAGATGGAGGTGCATTACTGTCAATATCGAGCTTTTCGATGACTATCATCCTGCAGGAGGCGAGTTGAGTGAGATTCGGGCTGGCGAAGGCGAACCGGACCTTGAACCTGCTGCGTCGAAAGGAATGGGCCGCACCAAAAACGTGTTGAAAAGTGCGAGGTGCGCGGGACTCTACGGCTCGACTTGTACATGACAACAGAAATATCATCCAACAGAAGTGAAAATTGAACGAGATGATGGATGACTGACCAGAAGCGCTGCAGTAGCTGTTTACGCTGTCTGTCCTCGAACGTGGGCTCTTCATTGCAATGAACGTGTACCGCAGCCCTTCATTCGGAGCTCTTATTTTTTCTGGTGGTGGTGGTGTTTGCTGGTGGCAAAGCGCAGGACGAAAGTACTGCGTCACACAGCATGCACTCATCTCTCCAGATGTAAAATGCGCGAGAAATGCGTGCTTCGTTCGCGACCGCTGCACATCCCACGTGATGCCAAGGGATACAGCCTGACAGTCCAACTGTATACCTTGGCACGGTGTCCCTACGGCAAGTTCAGAAGCATCGTACAAGCCAGCGCGGGATTGATGGTACCGTGAGAAAGGGTCAAAAATGGCCCTTTCGGGCGTCACGGCTGATGAACAGATAATCTACCTTTTTCTTCTCATGAAACGACCAATTAATTTCGCAATAGCGAAGAAGACCTGTATCTTGACCGCAGAGATGGAGTGACAAAATCCTTCCAAGCGCAAGCTGAGACTCGCGTTTAGAGCTGTTTGGCAGAATCTGCATCGACTTGAACCCTAAGCCTAACCCTTGAATCAATATGGAGTAGCGGTCTCGATGCGGCGCATGGGGCACTGCGCATCGCATAGAAGCTTCTGTTGCGGAGCTACTTGCCCTTGCCCGCCCCTCCCCGGCCTCGTGTATCTTGACGGTCAGACTTGGCATTCTCGTCACTTTCAACCGCCATTCATCGCAAGCGAGAGTTTATCGCTGCCCTCTCCTCTCCTGGCTGGCGAGCAGACTTGGCATTTTCGACACCTCCAGCACTGAAGGAAGAAGGCGCCGGCCTTTCTGCCGGCCCCCTCCCCTTCCACCTCTTTCACCTCTTCCACCTCTTTCACCTCTTCCACCTCTGCCCCTCCCACCATTGCACGTCTCACACGTCTCGCACGTCTCGTCTTCAGGGTTTAAACCTCAAAACCCTTCTCGTCACTTTTTATCATGATCGACGCCTACGTCACACGCAGCGCCATATCTCGCGAACAAGCTAGTATTGCCCGCTTGGCCCAGTGCACTTCGCGATAGCGCTGCTGTCAACGCTCTTGCTAACTATAACTCCCCTTTGTACCGAACCTCTGATTGCAGTCCATCGATTATCGTCGCGAACTCCATCTTCTCTTTGCAAGCATGCTCTACATGGACACATGCACTCTTCGCCGTTTGCGACACTTGGAACACGAGGTGGTCGGGGCTCTATTCTCAGCGGCCACACTGCGAGCATCAAGTGTCTTGTACCTTTTCATCCTAAAAAAGCGTACGTTTGTTGCGGCGCGGTTCCACAGCTGGTTCGATTGAACGATGGTATTGCCGGTCAGCAGCGACAGCTAGGAAGCGTCCTCAGAGATACTCCAGAGCCTGCTCGCGATGCGGCTATCGTCATGGTCTCCTGCAGCATCATTGATCATCCTTACGCTCACTGTGGGTTATCATCTACCAATCGTGGCGGTTCGCTGTTCGTAAAACTTTGAGCGCGAGCAGCTCGCCACTAAGTTGGATGGGATCGGACGTGAGAGATTTGATTGAGCTGTGTATCGAATGTTGAGGTTGTCGATTACTGCATACCTGAATTGGGGATGTGGCGTGTAGAGTTCTCTTGTCCGGCAACTTACAATGCATTTCATACCCCTGAACAGTACACGACTTGTCTCGCCATCATCAAATCTCTCGCCTCGGACACGGACCAAGTACGACTGGAATCCCGGTAGCCACGACCTTCTTCGGAGGGTTTCTCAACGCCCAGCGCTGAGCCCTTAAAGGGCAACAGACTTCTTGATGCAAAGGCTTTGAACAAGAAATACTGTAGGGGCAGGCTTCGTCCGGGGCTGAGGTACCTTGCAAATTCAGGGCGCAAATTGCAGGAGCGGCTTGCCGAGACGCTAACCGCCAAAGCCCGATCTACCAGACCAAGCGCTTGAACCAGAACAACAATCTGTCCACCCGGGAACTAACGTCAGCGAGAAGTCACCCTGTCGTGCCAGAAATACTCGACGAAAAGGCGCCTTCGTTTTACAGTAAAGTCCAGCATGTCTAAGACGAAGAGACGACGAGGCGTGACTACGATGCATGCATCTGAAGGTTGTTGAACATGAGTCTGACAGAGCACCTGATTCTTCGTACAGCTGTCGATATTCAGGGCCAACCCGTTCCGAGCGCAGAGAAAAGGCCCCTCTCCTAAAATGGGAGCTTGTTCACTACACAGTACCATTGCGGCGGGTACGCACAAGCCATGCAACGTTCTTCGTGAAGTCCGCGCTTTGGCTCGTGCACAGGTAGTGGGGCGCGCCAGGCAACGAAGTTGGTTCGCGAGGGTAATTCTGGGCGACAAAATCGCGGAACAATGATCTAGTGCTCAATAATTGACGGCGTCAATGTTGCTGGGATTGAGTCAACAATGCATCTACCTGGCGCGGGCACAGTTGCATTTCTAGTGTGAGCGTTTTGCATGGTTGCAGTGGACATGCAAACGACATTGGCAAAAACCCTGCTTGACGAAAAGGGGCGCTTTCGAAGCGTACAATGTGTGAAGCGTCGTAGTGGCGATCCCACTTGAGAAGCATTCGAGTCCACAGCTCCTACATGTCTCGTAATATAGGTCACATAGTTGACCAGGTTCGCCAGTCATCATATGGAACTTGTCTGGGGAACTTGTCTGGTCAATAGAGCCGTCGCAAGTCGAGCGAGCATTTGCAGCACCGCCACCAAGTTGAAGTCGTCTTCGATGTCCATCCATCAAAGCTCTTCAGATCGGGCGGTCGATGGGTGACGTTATGTGGTAAGTGACCGGTCGATCATGGTGGAGTGGTTGCCAATGCAGTAATGTAAGTCCTCGTGCACCAGCGCTCGGCTCACCAGTTCCGCACTCTGCCTTGGCGGTGAAAGGTATATAGCAGCGCATTGATCGGACGTCTGGATCAATGTCCACTCCATCCAACACCTCATCATGTCTTGTGCCCGCCTGTTGACAGAGCTGGTCGAGAGCCGCGCTGCAACCCAACCCCAGGCCATCTTTGCCAAAGTGCCCAGAGACAATGCCTACGCAAACGGATACCGGGTCGTCACAAACTCTGCCCTCATGACAGCAGTTGATCACGTTGTGGCCCTCATCGAATCGAAATTCGGTCCGAGTGTGGACTTCCAGCGAATTGCCTACCTGGGCTTGCACGACCTGAGATACACGATTGTCCTGCTTGCCGGCATGAAATCGGGTTATACGATGTTCTTGCCCAGTCCACGAAACAGCGGTGAAGCGCATGCCGCTCTGATGTCTTCATTGGGTTGCTCCAAGCTGATCACAACATGTCCTGCACCAGCGGGGTCCGCTGCTGTCGAGTCGATTGCCTCTGAGAAGCTCGTGATTCCCAGTCTGAATCAACTCCTCGACTTGAAGCAGGGCCATCGTCGCGCGATAAGTTATCAGAAGTCCTTTGAAGATGCTAGAACAGACCCGATCTTCATCTTGCATACTTCCGGCTCAACAGGCATTCCTAAGCCTTTGATCTACACGAATGAGTACATCGCGCGCGTGTACAACACGCAGAGCTTGGTTCCGCCTCCCGGCTTCGACAGTGTGAACAGGAAGCTGCAGTCTGGCGCCTGTCTTGTCACTCTTCCTCCGTTTCACATTGCAGGATTGGCCTTTACGCTTCTGTTCCCAGCGTTCTATCACAGCATTCCGGTCTATCCTACCGTGGGGATCCCGCCTGGTCTGGACGTCTTCTTGGGGGCTCTGGATGTCACACCAACGCCGATCGACTGGGCGTTCGTATCGCCCGTCGTTGTCGACGAGCTCGGGAAGAATCCGCGGGTTTTAAAAACCGTCAAAGAGAAGCTCAAGCACCTCTTCTTCACGGGAGGGTCAGTGCCACACGAGTCTGGCACAGCAGTCGCTAGGGAGATGGACTTGAACCAGGTTCTCGGAAGCAGTGAGTGCGCAGCATTCCCACTGCTGCTGAAAAAGAATGGAGACCGAATCCTTTCCGGGCCGGTCGTACCCCTGTCCACACTGCCAGATGGCCGTCACTGGACAATGCCCTTTGCAGGCGCGTCAAGCCGAAGAACACGATTTCGGGCGGCCCGTGGTCAAAGTTCCTTGGGGATCCAGGCTTCTAAAATACCTTGTTCAATGTGAAATCCTACTGTCTGGCCGTGGTTCCGGAGGATTCCTGTGCCTGCCCTGACAGTCTGTTGGACGCGCGCCTTAGGCTCTAGTTTTACTGTCACGGTCTATCCGACCATCCTCGCCAATCACGAGCTTTTGGTGTGAGTCCAGTCATTCTCTGCTCCAAATTGACCCTTCAAAGCTACAGATCAATCGAGGATCTGCCGAGGCAACCATGCCACGACGATACTACACGTACGCGTGTTCGAAAAGCACTGATAGTGTGCCTTCCGTGATATGAGCTTATATAGAGCACTGCCGTGCGTGATCTACAGGCGTTAGCCATGCCAGGTGCAACTCTCACAGGATCGCAAGAATGCCAACGATGCGAATTGCTGTCGCAGGAGCCGGCGGTCTCGGTTGCTTGCTCGCGCATTGCATCAAAGAGGAAACAAGTCACAATGTCATCATCCTGTCCCGAGCGGTATGTTACTCGATGCGGATTAATATGAGCACAGAGCTCTTCAAGACATGATATATCCTCAACCAGCGGTAGTTCTCCGCAGTTCTTTTGCAACTTGGATCAGATCTTTGTACCATTTGGGTTGACAGGCGCTGACATTCGACAGGAAAAGCCCACACTGACCGCAAGAGGCTTCCAAGTCGTCGCAGTCAACTACAACAATGCCGATAACCTCCAGTTCGCGCTTCGAGGCATCGACACCGTCATTTCGACCGTCACCGGTCCCAGCCAGATTCAGCTCATCAAAGCTGCCGTTGCTTCAAAAGTACGACGCTTCGCGCCGGCAGAGTTCGAAGGCCAACCGCACCGAAGGCCCGCCAACGACCCTCTTGATCGTTCGCGGACCAATGCCCTCGACTGGCTTCAGCATTTTCGGGGTAGCATTGAGTACACCGTCTTCGTCTGCGGCGTCTTTTATGAACATTTCCAGCCAGGCGGTCTACCTCGAGCCCTGATCGCTCGGAGTACAGGATACCACATGGAAGGCTCGTACATCCTCAACTGCGCGAGCATGAGCGCCGAGTTGCCCCTCTACGGAACCTCAAACCAACCAGATGTAACGATATGCATGACCGCGGTCAAGGATGTCGCGAGATTTGTCACTAAAGCCATTGACCTGTCCACTTGGCCGGCGGAGTTACGAATGTGTGGTGACAGGATGACAGTGCAGAGTCTAGCCTCGCTCGTCGAACAGCTCAAGAGTGCGTCTCGACTTGATTCGAATCCCCAATCTGTCGCTAATAACTGCTTCCAGAGGCAAAGTTCGAGCACTGTGTAATACACAACCTGGGCACTCTGCGCGCAGAACTAAGTGCTGCTGCCGCCCGACAGGACTGGACGCGCGGAATGCAGCTGCGGGCTCTCATGGCGACAGCCGAAGGCGGGTATGATTTTTCGCACTCCAATCTGAATCCGGCCTTTCCAAGTCTGCAGCCAGAGCCTTTTGCAAGTTGGTTCGCGAAAAAATGGGACTTAGAGCAAAAGACCAAGTGAGCAGTCATACGCGGGATATATGGTGTTCATATTTTGTAGGTCGTTCGCATTATTGAAGAATTGGCATTCGAATAATATTTGCGCTAAAGGATGTAGCTTCTTGAGTGGTCTCACACATTTGGTTGGCCTCCGGCTGGCATGTTGCCCATGATACTGGTCCTCGAACGAGACGAATGCAGCCTGGCTGGATACGAATGGTCTGGGTACACCAAGCTATGCAGTAGGTGGACTCGGCCAGTCAGAAGCGAAGTGTACCTGGAGCTTCGATCTACGGTAGGACTTTGGTTAAACCTTGCGATGTACTTGCGGCTGACGATGCGCCATGCGACTTCAATCCCTAGGGGCATAGTCTCGTTTCACAATCCAGCTGCTAGGTAGGGCGACATTTGATGTAAAGATGATTCGATTGCTACATCAGCTCTGGTTTGCAGGTGGCTGGATGCATTCATGCAACGGTGACAGTGCCTGGTTTCAGCCCAACCAAACGGGAACATTGCCACAAGAGGGATCGATGGCGTGAGTGAAGCAGCCATGCAGGGAACATCGACCCCAAGAGGGCACGTATGATCAAAGACAACCAAGTGGTCAATGCCATGTGACTTGCAGAAGCGTCTGGATGTCTTCAAGTGGAGGACGTCTATGAATTTGCGTCATGCTCTTGGACTGAGCTTTTGTGACATCTCTTTTAGCAGAGTCGCGAGGAGGGCGGGGTCGGTTGAGATGGCAATAATGACCACGGCGGGGCAATTTTTGATTGAAAATGGCCTTTGGAGCCTTGTTTCGCCGTCGCATTGGCGTGCGCCGAGTATTTGCCCCGCCGTGGTTCGTTGGTCTTCTGTGTCGATCGGAGCGATGAGGGGTTCTGAGGTCACGGCCACGTCACCTTAACGCATTCGCGATTTTTTACGTTTAGATATACATACATATGCTCGTGTGACTGCACGCTCTTAGAGAATACTTCCATCTTCACAATACTCAAGCGATAACCTTCGAGCCTTCGATTCTACCCTGATTCTCACTTCCACACCACAACGTAAGCCTTCGTCGTTCAGAAGCTTTCTCATCAACGACAAGCCGGCTGACATCAAGAAGCAACCCACCACACATCAACAAAATGTCTGACAGCACCTTCCACCTCACCAAGGAGGACGTCCGCAAGCCCGAGTCCAAGGCCTCTCACGCCAACAACGGCAATGTCCCCGCCGACTCTGACGCCGCTAAGGCTCAGGTATGTCCCAAACGAACTCATCAAACGAGGTGCAAGAAGACCAAAAGCTAACACCACCCAAGTCCATTGTCGACCAGGCCAACCAGAACAAGGGCGACGTGATCGACGAGCGCGCCGCCGGCCTCCCCAAGCCCGAGCAGCCCCCCGTCGCCTCTGACTTCAACTCCGCCGACGCCTCCACCACCGGTGTCGGTTCCGGAGCAATCTCCGGCGGCACCAACGTCGAGCCCTCCACCGGCCACTCTTCCGTCCGCGTCGACGGCGCCGCCAACAAGGTCAACACCGACCCCCACGGTGGTGTCCGGGAGGGTGCCCAGGGCGGCCTCCCCAACGATGGTGAGCACAATCCATATCTGAAAGTCGAATCGATCGTCTCTTGCTAACAAAAATCCTCCAGCTGTCACCCGTGACGCCAAGGACAAGGCCGGCCTCGCCAACACCACCCAGTAGATCCATCGATGACTACTTGCAGAAGCACGACTACCAGTCGCCTGTGGCTTGAAATTTCTGGCACGAACCGCTTTTGACTGCGCCTGCGTTTCGCCGGCGCTGGAGCGTGTGAAATGAAACGAAAAACAAAAGGGAAAAGGATGAGGCTCGCGGCCCCACGTTACGATGCTACGAACAAAAGATGAAAAGGAAACGAATGAAGATCATTTCTGATCACGCATTTTCCGGGTGTTTTTGGGAGAGCAACAAACGGTTTTTTCACAAACGTATGGGAGAAATGACGATCATAGCATAGTCTCGCGAGTAAAATCACCAAAAAAATTTCAATCAATCATTCCATCGACTGATCGGGACAGTTTGACTATGGTATTTTCGTTTTGGGTCAGGATGGACCCCTGAAGATGCCAATAACATTCGGCGAGGCTTTTTCTACATTGCTTGTCATCAAGCTATTGTCCACAGCAGCACGTCTCTCAACGTTGTTGTGTCTCGGGGCGCTGTTTCGAAGAATCCAATGATGCCTGTGAACACTATACCAGTGGCGCTAGCCATGCCATAAAAAAAACAGAGCGTAGAGGCGAACTTCACTTCACACTTATTGACATTGCTAGGCTTGGAGAACCTTTCCTTTCCACGCTTACACCTACGCGCGCAGGTGCGTATGTGCTTGGCCACCGCAATGGCCGCACCATGATGGTCACGTCTTGTCCTTGATAATACAGCCATTCTCTTTCCCAATGCATCCTCGAGCATCAAAACCAATCACTTAGCTCAATCACACATTGCCCAAGACACGCCCTAGTGTCGACAATGGCACAAAAGTACGAGGAGAGAAAAAAGAAAAAAAAAAACAAAAAACAGTGAGAGGCAGCAAGTCAAAAATGATGGTCATTCACTTCGTTTTCCCATTTTTAATCAGAAACCCGACCAAGCCGACTGATAAATCCGGAATCTCCCTATCTACACCCCAAACACACACAGGAGCGCTTTGTTGTTTTCTCATTACCAAAATCATACGCTAATACACATCTTCGCAGGGCGGGGCAAGAAACCCGATCTCACGGATATCCCGCAAGAATGTTTTTACTCCAGCTTCCTCATGTCGACGACGGCACGGATGCAGTCGCCGCCGTGCATGTCGTGGAAGGCGGTGTTGATCTTGCTGAGCGGGTGGCGGTGCGTGATGAACTCGTCGACCTTGAGCTTGCCGGTCATGTAGTCGTCGACGAGGTCGGGCAGCTGAGAGCGGCCCTTGACGCCGCCGAAGGCGCAGCCCTTCCACACGCGGCCGGTGACGAGCTGGAATGCTGTCAAGGGTGTAAGTCAGCTGCTTTCTTCGAAACTTAATCGGTTCTGGGTGCAACTTACGGCGAGTGGAGATCTCCTGGCCAGCAGCGGCAACACCGATGATGATGCTCTCACCCCAGCCCTTGTGGCAGGCCTCGAGGGCGCTGCGCATGACGTGCACGTTACCGGTGCAGTCGAAGGTGTAGTCAAGGCCGCCATCGGTCATGTCCACGAGCCTCGACTGGATCGTCTCGCCCTCCTTGAGATCCTTGGCCGGGTTGATGAAGTCGGTGCTGCCAAACTTGGCCGCCCACTCTTTCTTGGAGTCGTTGACGTCGACAGTGATGATTTTGCTTGCGCCGCGGCTCGCGGCTCCCTGGATGACACTGAGACCAACGCAACCGGCACCGAATACGGCGACGGTGGCGCCCTTCTCGATGCCGCCCTTGCCAGCGGTGATGACAGCAGCACCGTAACCGGTGGTGATACCGCAGCCAAGCAGACAAGTGCGGTCCATGGGGGCCTTGTCGGTGATCGCAACGACGGAGACGTCGGCGACAACGGTGTACTGAGAGAAGGTCGAGCAGCCCATGAAGTGCAGGAGGTCCTTGCCCTTGCACTTGAAGCGAGAGGTGCCGTCAGGCATGACACCCTTGCCCTGTGTCGCGCGGACGGCACCGCAAAGGTTGGTCTTGCCGGACTTGCAGAACTTGCACTCCTTGCACTCAGCGGTGCTGTTTGAGGGAGATGTTGTTAGCAAACGCTTCCTCAATTGCTCCTCTCCAGCCCAGCAGTAAGAGTTCGCCTTGAGACTTGCAGAGCTCGAGGCAAGACAGGACAGACTTACTAAAGCGCAACGACGTTGTCGCCCTTCTTCACGTTAGTGACACCCTCGCCAACACTCTCGACGATACCGGCGCCCTCGTGACCGGGGACGACGGGGAAGGCGCCCTCGGGGTCCTTGCCGCTCATCATGTAGGCATCGGTGTGGCAGACACCAGTGTAGTAGATCTGAATGCGGACCTCGTGGGCTTTGGGCGGTGCAACCTCAATGTCCTCAATGCTAAGGTCCTGCGCAGCGCCCCAAGCGACGGCCGCCTTGCAAGTGATCGTCTGGCCTTCGGTAGACATGTTTTCCTGTGATGTAGCTGCCTCTTGACTTTTTCTGGTCTGTTTACGCCTTGTGTAGACGGATTGGAAGGGTGATGGGTCGGAGTGTGAGATGGGATGGAAGTGACAACAGCAACAATGATAGAGTGAGACAGACGGACAAGAAGTAAACAGCAGCGTCGGCGACAGATGGTAAAAGGCCCCTCTTCACCTCGCGGAATTACGACTTGGCAAATGATGTATCGAAGTGGGGGTGATTGGGAGGGCTGCTGGTGGTGGGGAAGCTGGCTGCGCGACGGCCATGAGCAATGGGCTCCACACCGGCGCGGACAGAGTTCCTGTTTACGGTCATGCTTCGCTGCAAATTGCCTCCCAAGGCTCCAACGCTCTCTTCTGCGTGGGCGCCTGGCCGTGTTCTGCGTGCTGCGTGCCCTTCGTGGGATACCTTATGCTTTCCGACACCCCATCCTCTCCCAAGACCCAAGAATGGCGATGACGCTGCGTCTACTTGCCTCCAAAGGTCAGGCACACGGCGGATTATGTGCGGTTGTTGCGGGTCTGCTGAGGCCAAATCATATCCCGCCGCTGCTCTCCTCCTCTATCGTGTGCAGGCATGGCCTACCGGGTACGGATCCGAATGATGAGTGATGACTGCGGTGACCCCCCAGGGTATAACTTCCGCCTTCAGAGCCGGTCCCACTTGCTAGACGGCATATGGTTCTCAAGCCTCCTTGCAACAAGGGCGAGATAAGCGACACTCACAGGGCAAAACTGCTTTTGCATATGAAAAACCGTACATACAGACACATGATGGTTTCTAATAGCTCAAACGCCGCGTGCAATATACAACTACATGCAAAAGGAAAAACAATCAACTTCTGACCTGCCTCGACTCTGGACTTTCGAGTGCGTGCATTCGCATGATCACAGGTCTTCTTCCGTCATATCCACCTCGACCCCTCCCTGATTACCGGCCCGGTTGAAATGTAGTCAGCGTGATGAACCGCGAACAGGTACTCGATCGGTAGCTGCTCATGGGCACAGATCCAGTGTCGAGTTTGACCCATCTTCCCCACTGAAGTCCAATGCGTTGCTGCCACCTGCCACTTTCCGGGCACCAGGCGCCATTATTTCCGAACCTCCAAGGATACACGCCGCACACTTTGCGATGCCGCCTCAGCTGGTACCTCGACTCTGCAATTTCGGCAGATTCGCAACACGGCAGCAGCAATCGATGGGTGGCTTGGAGCCAGGTGGTAATGCTGACACCAAGGACCTGGAATCGTGCCCACGATAACGCTCCATCTACGGAAGCGGGCAAGGCAATACGAGAGTGGCTTTAGAGATCGAATAGAAGAGTTGGAAAGACATGCTAACTCTCCGAAGCTAACAAGACGCGAGTCGGTTTCGTATTCACCGGACAAGGTGCGCAGTGGCCCCGCATGGGGCTTGAGCTGATGAGATATGCAGCATTCCGCGATAGCGTCGAAGCAGCGGGCGAATACTTGACTCAGAAGCTCGACTGTTCCTGGAGTGTGATAGAAGAGTTGGAAAAGCATGGGGACGAGTCACGTGTCAGATCGTCTGAGCTTGGCCAGCCCCTGTGCACCATCGTTCAAGTGGCGATGGTCGATCTGCTCGGTAGTTGGGACGTACGTCCTACGGCAGTCGTTGGCCACTCGAGTGGGGAGATTGCAGCCGCATATTGCACTGGTGTGATAACGAAACAGGCTGCCTGGCAAATTGCATTCCACCGAGGCCGCGAGTGCGCAAAGCTAAAGGCAAAGGCCCCTGAGCTAGAAGGCGCGATGTTGGCCGTAGGACTGGATGCCGAATCTATCAGACCCTACCTCCACGACCTCCAGTCAGGCCGCATCAATGTCGCTTGTGTCAACTCGCCCGACTCCATCACGGTCTCTGGAGACGCCCCCGAGGTACGCAAGCTTCAAGCCATGCTCGTCGCCGATGGCGTTTTTGCGCGTGAGCTGCCGGTGGAAAATGCATACCATTCCCACCATATGGACCTCGTGGCGAAGTCGTACCTGCACTCTATCTCGGACATTGACGTCCAACAGAGTGTCGCGTTGTCTGACATCACAATGGTATCTAGTGTGACTGGAAAGTCCATAGAACCCTCGGAATTGACTCCGGAGTACTGGGTTCGTAACCTCGTGTCGCCGGTGCTATTCGCTGATGCAGTGACCGCAATGCTGCGCGGCGCCAGGCGGAGTCTCCGGCGTGGTGCCAAGCTGGAACCTGCAGTGGACTTCTTGCTTGAATTGGGACCACACGCGACATTGCAGTCACCCTTGTCGGATATCGTCAAGGCGCAAGCACAGGAAGACGTTAAATATGCGTCCATGCTGCTTCGCGGCAAAGACGCAGTCGAAAGTGCGATGGCCACGGCCGGAAATCTGTACTGTCACGGATGTCCTATTGATGTCACGGCCGTCAACGATATAAGGCACGAGTGTCGCGTCCTCGTCGACCTACCTGCGTACCCTTGGAACCGGTCGACCAAGTATTGGGGGGTGTCGAGACTCACGCAGGGCTATTTGCACAGGACTCATGGGTACCACAGTCTCCTGGGAGCCAGGCTGATCGGGTCGGATTCGCTCAATCCAGCGTGGAGGCATTTCCTCAACTTTGATGATAGCCCCTGGATCGAGGAACATGTAGTTCACGGAGCAATGGTGTACCCAGGCGCTGGTTTCCTCTCAATGGCCATCGAAGCGGCATTGCAGCTTGCACAGCCCGGCCGCAAAATTGCCAATGTCAGATTGGAGAACGTGAGCATCCTCAAGGCGCTCGTCATAAAGGAAGAGGAGGACGAGCCAGAAGTGATTACACGCTTCCGACGGGCCGACGGCGTTTTCGATGAAGCGTCACCCAGGCGTTGGGCTTTCGAAATTTCGTGCGCGAAGGGTCATGGTGAGCGTGAACAGCGCGCCATAGGCCAGGATGAGTTCGAACGACACGCTACAGGTCAAATCACACTGGATTATCAGCCGGAGCACCCACACTTGAGTCCGCTCAGTGAACAAATTCACAACGCCCGACATGGTGAGTATGCTAAGCTGACGAATACTTGCGTTGACACGATGAAGCAGGACGAATTCTACGAAGCAAGCAAGGACGTCGGCCTCGCTTACGGGCCCGAGTTCCAAGGCATTGTCGCTATGGCGAGAGGTCCCGACAGCTGCTGTTGGGATCTTCGGGTCACCGAGCGAAACACATCACTGCCGGATGGCTATGAAAGCAAGCATTTGATACATCCAACGACTCTCGATGCCATCGTGCACTCGTTGTTTGGAGCGATGAACGGAGGCGAGAAGTTCAAAGATGCCGCCCTGCCTGTGGCATTTGACAGCATCATCATCTCACCTGCGACGCCCACTACTAGCGGGACCACTATGTCTGGATTTACGGTCATCAGGGAGGCAAAAGAGCGCGAAATTGTCGCAGACATCCATGTTTCTTCTGAAGACTGGTCTCAACCACTAGTCCAGATTTCGGGTCTGCGCTGTACACAAATGCCATCGCGTGAAAACGAGCTCCATGGTCCGGACGCCAGACCCTCGCCTGTTGGTACCATCACCTATCGGCCAGACATCGACCTTTTTGACGAGGATGGCCTGATGAGTTACCTAAATGAAAGGCAGAAGCCCGAACCATCTGTAAAAGTACATCCTGACTTGTACTCGGAGAGACTGCGCAACGCAGTTGCCCAGGTGAGAAGCTTCCCGGCGACGCTATAAAGAATCCCGACGTTGAGAATATATCTGACAATGACGATAGGTCGTCGAGCTCGCCATGTTCAAGGATCCTGGACTCTCGATCCTTCAGATAGGTGGGTATGACCGCGGCGTCACAGACAGCCTCTTGTTCACCTTGAAGGCTGAGTCAGCTGGACAAGCATTGTCGTCCAAAATCGTACTCCTAGACGCTAGTCAAGAAGCCGTCGTCCAAATTAAGCAGCAATATGACGCAGAGTCTTCAATCGCGGATGCTTTGCTTTTCGATGTGAAGAAGCCATTGCCATCCGAGGTGAGCCGGGAGGATGGATTTGATGTTGTGCTTGTCACGATTGACCACGAATTGGACGACGTGAGCAAGCAAAATATTCTTGGAGAAGCTCGAAATGTACTGAGAGCAGGCGGTACTTTCGTGGTCTTCGACACACTACGAGCCATAAAAGAGCGGTGAGTGATATATCCAACTTATCCGTGAGACTGAGCATTTTTCGATTGTGCACTGACACCGACTCCAGTCCGTCACTTTACGGCTTCAGTGGAGCGGTAGAGCCTCCCTCAAGTCCAATCCGCACATGGTCTAGCTTCACTATAAAAGACTCGGCGTGCGAGCATGCAGCTGTCGTCAGCACACAGAAGGGCGTTCTAGAGGTCGCGAGACACGCGCGTCCCGTGTGTATAGTTCGACCTTCAGATTGCACCGAAAGGACCGGAGCTGTTGCGGGGATCTTGCAAGAACTCCTTCGTTCGCACGATGTCGAGGCCACCGTTTGTGCGTGGCCACCGAATGCCGCGGACGTGAAGAACAAGTCTGTGATCTCACTTCTGGATCTGGAGCAACCATTCTTGTGCAATCTCGACGCCTCGGATTTTGATGCCATTCGTCAAATCGCGCTCAAGACCACGCGGCTGTTATGGATTTCTCCAAACGACCGTCCTCACGCGGCAGTCGCAACCGGATGGCTGCGCGTCCTCCAGAGCGAGAACCCAAATAGGCAGTATCAGCACCTCGCTCTCGGAGAGACGACTGAGAGGTCACCATTCGATCTCGCTCTCGCCATCGCAAAAGTGGCTGTGGTCCAGACAGGCGAAGGGGAGTTTGTCGAGCAGGACGGATCTTTCAATATTCCCCGATGGAGCTATGGTCCCGAAATGACTCGCACCACTGCCGATAGTACTGTGTCACTCGAGTCCGACATTGTACGACTAGGGGATATGGCTCAAGGCTCGCCGCTGCGGATGCTCCATGCAGGGGATCCCAAGTATGCTCATTTTGTGCCGAACAGCATTCAGCCTCTACACTTGGCAGCTGATCAAGTGAAAGTCGAGATTAGGTTCGTCAACATCACGCACCAGGATTTGGTCGACCCCGACATGCACGCCCTTCGAGAAGCCAGCGGTGTAATCAAAGCCGTCGGGCCAGAAGTGTCACTTCTCCGTCCAGGAGACAATGTGTGCCTGTCATTTGTCGGCCACCTGTCAACTAGCTTGATAGTGGACGAAGCGCTTTGCCAGAAGATACCTCCAGGCGTCAACATGGTAGAAGCCGCGTGTATTCCAATCACCCTGGCCACGGCTCTCCGCGCCCTAGTGGACGTCGCAGGTGTGAAGCCGCAGCACAACGTTCTCGTACAAGACGGCGGCACAAGGATCGGACGCGCTGCAATCTTGATTGCATCGGCTGCAAATGCCGTTGTATACACGACAGCGCGGAACGCCGAGGAAGTAGAGAGCTTGCTGGCGTTGGGCATATCGAAGCAGAATATTCTGCCCGAAGGGGACCCACTCCTGCCAATCGTGACCAAGATTCTGACGGGTAATCGCGGCTGGGACGTAATCGTCCGCACGACAAAGACCGCGGCCGAGAAGTGCATACTCCCGGAGTGTGTCGCAGACTTCGGAGTTGTACTGGACGTCTTCCCGAGCAGCAGCACGGGCTGCACGCAAGAGACGACGATTTCAGTGATGGGCATCGGGTCGTTGCTCCCGGACGGTCCTGTGCTGATGCAAAAGACAGTGTCGCGCATGGAGGACTACCTGCCGCAAGTTTCCACGTTGGCGAATTCCTTCGATGTCTTTCCGTCCAGCGCGGTTCCTGCTGCACTGGACCGATACGGGGCGCAGAATCAACATCGCGGCGTGATACTGTCGTTCGACCAAGAAGATATGGTACGGGTGTCACCAAGCGCCAACAACACGATGAAGCTATGTCGCGATGCAACCTATGTCATGGCCGGCGGTCTTGGCGGCTTAGGTCGAAGTATCGCTCGACTCCTGGTCGATAATGGAGCACGGAATCTTGTGTTTCTTTCACGTAGTGGACCGGACACAACTGCAGCGAAGACTATGATGAACAATATGGCTGGCCTTGGAGTCACCGTCAAGACACTCAAATGCGACGTGGGCGACGAGAAATCTGTCGCAGCGGCTTTGGATGAGTGCAGTTCGATGCCGCCGGTTCGAGGCGTTATTCAGGCAGCGGCCGACATACAGGACGCCATATTCGACAACTATACTTTCGAACAGTGGCAAGCGAACTTACGGCCCAAGGTGCAGGGCTCGTGGAACCTCCATCGCCAGCTCCCAGAAGACATGGACTTCTTCGTCATGCTCAGTTCGATCGCAGGACTCATAGGCCACGAAGGTCAGGCGGGCTATGCGGCAGGCAACACGTTCCAAGACTCCCTTGCCTTGTATCGACATAGCCGCGGTTTGCCCGCAGTGACAATCGACTTGGGTGCCATGCTGGACGTGGGCACCATCGCAGAGGGAACCACCACCGCCGCTTTCCGCTCGTCTGATGCTGTTTTGATGAAGGCGATCGACCTTCACAAAATCGTGACGATGTGCATCTCTAACGAGATCGACGGGTACGCTATACCAGCTCAAGTTTGTACCGGCCTTCCCTCGGGGGGAATGCTTCAGGTCGAACAACAAGAGATGCCATCATACTTCCGCAAGCCCTTTTTCACTGCCTTGAAGTATTTGGGTACATCTGCCGTGAGCGCGGTGAACGTGGCAGCGCCGGTTGGCGGAGTCGTCGACTTCGCTGCTCAGCTGACGACCGTCGGCTCGGTGGACGAAGCGGACTGCCTTATCGCCGGGATACTTCGTGCCCACATCGCAAAAGCAGTCCAGCGCGCGGTCGACGACATCGACTTGTCTCAACCGCTGTACAGTTACGGCATCGACTCACTAATGGCAGTGGAGCTGCGTGGTTGGATCGGCGACAAGATGAAAGCTGATCTGAACCTTTTTGATATACTCAACGCAGAGAGCATTCAAGCCTTAGCCTTGAAGATCAGTAAATCCTCTGGACTAGTACCACAGAAGATCCAAGACATGAACTAGATCAGAGGTGTGCACTTTCAGGGATCGAAAAGGGAACACGCGTCAGCTTTAAGAACCACTCAGAATGCCAATTTGATTGATGTTTGGCACCGCACTGCATTTTCAAACTCTACTTGAAAGTCATCAAATGAGAATGACGGCTGGGACAGAAATTCTCTCATGTCCCTATCGAGCCTGCATCATGTAGTGCTGAAGAACAATGCCAGATCAATCCAATCATGAAAAAACATCTTGACGGAGGACGCGGGGACTGTTCTTGTGTAACGGGGTACCCATTGCGCACGATTGTGCTGAGACGACCGCTTTGACGCGTGACATCAGATGCGACTGATCTTGTTGTCCTATGTCACGATGATTTCGGCCCCTAAGAGTCCATGTGACCCTACCAAATGCCATGAGAAACAGAGCTACAATCCGTGCGACGACCTTTAAGTCTCGATAAGGACAGTTCGATGACTCTCGGGGACACAGTATATTGATTTGGCAGATTTCTTCACTAGGAGACAACTTTCGAAAGTCACACAACCTGACAGCAGCAACAGTCCTTTGCAATCCATTCTCGCCTTCTCCCACGCTTCTTCCGACCCCAAAGCATGACATCTGCAAGAGTTCGATTCTACGAAGACCCTATTCAGTCTTTTTGCAGACCATTGCGCAACAGCGAGCTGAAGCTGTTGCGCTTCCTCGAGGACCATATGCTGGACGAAGTGGTCTGCTATCGCCATCTGCGATACCTGCGATTGACCAGGATGTGTCCGTATTGTCAAAGTCTGACGGTGTATACCTTACTACGATTCGAAGGTCTGGGCGGACGACATATCCAGAGGCGGAGACTCGAGTCCGTCCCTACCTTTGTTGAGATCCCATGGGCTTTTGAGGCGACACGATTTATCTTGAGGTCTTTGACGAAAGAGGATATCGAATATTTGGATGTTGGCAGTCAGTCGCAACCCGATAGACGATACAGCACAGCAAGCGGACACGAGAAGCTATTGACACCCAGATCCGCGGTGCAGGCACTGGAGCCATCTGACTCGGTTCCGTACCATCGATCCCCAGGGCGTGGCAATTTATCCAGGCGCAAAAGCGAAAATTTATACTGTGAATACAGCGATCTAGTGTTATCTTTCAGCAGGCTTGTATTGACAACGACAAGAGACAGGTGATCCAGAATTGCGTTGTTACTCGTCATTCCTGTTCGGAAACAAAGTACCCAGGTTGCCATAGGAGAGAAGAATGCTCCAAAACTCAGCTCGAACTCAGAGTAATGTGATAGCATACGGCTCGTCCCGCCTTTAAGACACAACCGCGTCAAAGATTCGTGGTCACATCGGTCTAAATTTGCATCGTAGAATCACTGAGTTGTAATCAAGCTGTTACCTCTGCGTAGCTGTACATTCGCGCTCAAAACTCCATGCGTCAAGGAGGCCGAACCCAACTCAAATCATCTGCTATTGTGCCGTAAGAGGCAACTTAGCTTCTGTATGCGTTGGCGGTGATGGATGTTCGCAATCATCAAGGTCTAATGCTGTCTAACCTCAGCATCGTTCACAATCCTTACATCTGCCGTTCACCATTTGCCCTGTCCCGTTCAATTGAACAGTTTTCAAAGCCCTCGTATCTCACGGTGGGGAAGATACTATCGTCCTCTCTGTCTGACCCGACACATTGTTTCTCTCGCAAACTACCGACGATTCGTGACCGAGTAATATATCGAATCTCAAATCTTGTTGAGATCCGTCATGCGAAGCTTCTATGACATGGCGCGGTTACGTAGATCAGAAGCGGATCATGTCACGCCGCCGTCAGGACACCCGAAATGCTGAGCGAAGCACTATCCTGCGGTTGGTGTTGGGGCACTGGCACGTATGACTAGCCGGCTCGGTAGCCAGTCCGAGATTTCAGCTAAATAGCGGCATGTCCCCTTGATCCACTTCGATAGAGTATGCAGGCCCTCTTCTTCATCCCCATCTCGCTGCGCGCAGTATCTCTCACAACCTACTTCTAGTTCACAAGCTTGCAGAACGAAAAGCTATCATATTGTCTTCACCAGCCTACAAGCAATTGATGCTTGAATCAGACCCAATCAGGGCCTCCACTATTCTCGAGCATGGATCTACCGTTGTTGTCGACCGCAGGTTCGACTTGTACAGAAGTGACAAATAACGAGAAATCGTCGTTGGAAAAGATGAAGATCGCATATCTATTGAACGACGAGCCCAATATGCAACAAATCAAAGACTGCGCGAAGGCTGCTGCTGAAGAGGAGGAGATTAATGCTTGGGCACAACAACAAGACATCTCGATCACGACAGCGGGCAGTCTCGGCGTTGGAGCTTGCTGCGATCGAGTCGGACAATGGGTCACTTCCCACTCTTTTGGGCAAATCCCAGATCCAGACTCAAGCTATATGAGATGTAGCAAGGATGGCACGATATACGGTCAAAGGCCGTCGCCCGAAGCGCCTTTACCAGGCCCTCAGATCGTGCCGGCCACAACAAATTGGGTATGGTCTGGAGACCTTACTTCACCAACCCCGAAGCGTTCCCGGCCGCGTCGATCAGCTTATACTCACGATGAAATATTGTTCATCATGCACGCACGTGTGATTGGGAACATCAACTGGCAAAACATCTCGACCATGTTCAAAAACCTCTTTGGAAGAAAGGACGCAAAACACACGATTTCAAGCTTACGAAGCGTGTACTATGGTACACGTGGGGACTGGGGTATGGACTGTGTGACACGGAGTGGACTCATGCAACGCCAGAATGACGAATCGATTGTGAACTTGAAGCTGAGTGAGCACGATGGGGGATCTGATACTACTAGACCGGCATGTTAGGTATAGACGTGGTCTGCGGCGGATCTGGAGCTAGCTAGTTGGTGGAGGATATACAATGGATTTGGCAACTCAGAGTCGATTAAACCCCAAGTCTGGGCACCTGTCGCGTGTCACAACAGCTTCTTGTAAACCATAGATAACGGTTTGCCCGGACTGAAAGCTGCCTGTAAGTCTAATGTGCTGCCTAAGCAACCAGAGTACCGGAGAGTCTCCTACGTGTGCTCTGGGAAGGGGGAAGGGGTCTTTGGGTGAGTTTACCTCGTCCTGATTTCGCTCTATACAGGCTTCTTAGCCCATGATAAGCCCTGACTCGTTCCCGTACGACGTCAAAGGTCTTACGCGTACGCTCACGCCTGGGTGTTGTCTTTGCGAATGTTACAATGATCACAGTGGACGGCCCATCAGCCATTAGCCTTGACGTTAGCTTCTATCGTATTGATTACAGTAGCCGTCGATGCATTTACATCCGCGAAACATCTCTTCTTCTTCCTGAATCTGCTCTACAACAACTTCAACGACCCCTACGATGAACAGATCTCTGAAGTCCGAGCACCAGGCGCCGTCCTCAAACAGAAAAGAAAAAGCACAAAGCTATGTCTCTGGTATGGAATTGGCCGATCATAACACTGAAATGTTATCTCTATAATATTGAGTAGCCTGATTGGCAACTGACGTCGCATCAGAATCTATCGGTGTAGCTATAGATGAGCAGCAGGACGACGATAGCTTCTGGAATAAGTTCGAAGTGGAGGTCAAGGAGATACTGGCTGAGGTTGATGGCATGACGGCACTTGGGAGTACGAGAGGACAGCCTCCCATTGCACAACGTCGAGCTGGTGTACTACGACAGACTGGGGGTTTCGGACGCAAGGAGACTCCTGTCAAGGCTGCAGCCGAAAATTCCAGTGATTCTCAAGAAACCGCCGTCCTGAGAAGGCCACAAGACCAGGATGAGTACTGGTCAACGTCGCCCTCAGCGTGGCTACAAACGTCGAAGCCTCGACGAATAGTTCTTTCCCATGTCGGACGCATTAATGAGACTTCTGAAGGAGAACAAGCTCTGGATGGGGATTGTACGGCGTGCGCCAAAAGCGGAGCTGAGTGTATGGTCTACCGTCATGAGGTTCGCGTCCGAAGTGGAGACAGATCTTGGGGAGCTTGCAGTCGCTGTAGATTTCGTGGCTCAAAATGTTCCTTCGACACAACAGAGAAGCCTGGGAGAAGCAAACGCAAGAGAGCCGATTACGACGACGCAGGACGCACCCAGACCAAGGAGAGAAGTTCTCGGCGTAAGCTACGAGGTAGCGATATCGTCAGTGATAGATCCGTCCATAGCAATAAATGCTTCAGGTAGCTGCATCAGCTCGACTGCGAATCCGGCGATTCGGCAAATGAAAATTCCCGATCGAGCTCATTTACTCCCACTGTTCTGATCAAAATCCCGCGCACCATCTGTCCTGTATGCGCCCCCCTTCTCTTGTACAGTCAGTAATATATAGCCGTCTTGTACCTATGGAGACTCTTTGAGGTTCACACTAAGCGCATATGCTGAGCGTCAAAACCAATAGTAAGTTACATAGTTTCTGAATCTGGTGCAATAGAGCTGCTACCAGTACTCACCTCAGCCTCGCACATGCGACTGTCTGTTCTTACAAGTGCTAGGTACCCACCACTCCTTCATCTGGAGGCCCATACTCTCTCGAGAATCACGGATCCAGCCAAAGGCAGCACGCTCGCAACATGTCCTCGTCCGTTGGCATAATTGCGGCCTTTACGGCCAGCATCAACGCCCTCGGTATTCCCTCCAAGGGTGAAACCATTTCGGTTACTCCTCATGACGTATTTTCTTCTTCCGTTGGCGTGCTTGGTTGCAAGATCGACACTGACCGCGTCGCTTACTGGCCTGGCGCTGTTGACTGCGACAAGATTTGTGTCCGGGTGTCGGCTAATGGCCGCAGCGTCAACCTCCTCAAGGTTGACACGTCCAGTGGCGCCTATGACATCGCTTATGACGCTTACAACTACCTTGTTACTGGTAAATCTGCGGTCGAGTATCCTATCATGGGCGGTGGCATCTCCGCTACATACGAAGATGTCGACATGGGAGAGTGCCAAGACCTCCTCTTGACCGAGGATAAGACCCTTGCCTTCGCTGCCGCGAACTCGATGAACTTTGTCACTAGCTGTAAGCTGACTTACTCTTGGGTCGGCAATAACTTCTCTCTTTTCAATATCGCGAATTCTGCCTGTACGCTCGGTATTAACGAAAGATGCGAGTACCCCAACCTCGGTCTCGGCAACCAGCCCTCCTGTCCCCACCAACTGGGTTTGCAGACAGTAATGGTGGGCTCGGCCAATGATGTATCGCCTACGGCACTGGCGTTATCACTGAGGTGTTGCAATAAAACTCATAACGTACTTGACTGACAGATACAGACTTTCCTATTATCGGCTTGATGTCGAACACTCTCCGATCAAATTAAGAAGCAGGGATCATCGGACACGGCGCGGCGCGACCGAAGGCTATACCCGAACGAGACTCATCTGCGGCCAGCCGCTATCTACCCACCCGCCAGTGTACAAGCCGCCAACCTTGCTGGTCTATGTGAAACTGCACAGGCCAAAGCCAGGCTTGCATCACAAACGACCTACCTATGCATGCAGCGAACTCGCACTATATGCTACTTATCAGCCTGCAGAGCCAATCCTTGAGATTGCTCTACGGGCAAGGGATCGGCTCGTAAGCTGGAGACGGGCCGCGCCCGGTCCGCGCGGGAAACCCCTTGCTGTGGATGTCAAAGAGTGCTTGAAATCAAGCCGATTTTAGGAAAGTCTGTATAGCCACACACGAATTCAGTTTCCTCCCCTGTTGCCATATATTATGTATCGTCAAAGTAAATTACTTTGTTCCCTTTATTTGACGCCATATATATCGAATCGTATGGAGCTTTGTTCGTGGTTTCACTCCACAAGTTGCGCAGATGTTACTGGTGACTAGTCACTCTTGACATGAGATAATCGACACCTGAATTTAGCCTAGCATATTCTCGCCGTGGACCAATGTATATTCACATAGAACATCCATGAACTATATGTGCTCAGTGTTTTTGTATTGAAATTGTCTCTGGATGCAATACAAGAGCCGTAACTGGAAGTTGAAATCGAACGTGACTGTGTTCTCACGGCTTCACTAAAGTCGATGACATGGATGACACGATGTGTTCGCACGCTGCGCCGCCCAACGAAGACAGAATTTCTACTTTTGCTAAATCACTTATAATAATTTTCTGGACAAGAATGGTGTTACGATCCAACATCGCGACTGGACAGGCGAACGCTGATAGCCAGGTTAACGCCAAACAACAATCAGTGTGGAGCAAGTCACGTGACACGGCACACGACTATCAGACTGATTTGCGAAACAACAATCAGACTGATTCGATCAGACTGATTGGAACTGATCAATCAGACTTGGCATCCTCGACAGTATGGTATATAACGAACAGTCCTTACCTAGATAGATAGGAGCTTCACGCTCAACTCAGCTTACAATCATTGTTACTACCTTCACCTTCACAACCATTTCAGACATTGACACGGGCTTACTCCTCTTTGTTGTGATAATGAAGCAACGAACCTAACAAATGGATAGACAAAGGTCCAACTGCAGTACTGTATCGAAGAAGTCTGATTACGACTAAATCACTCGTCCATCTCCCGACCTGAATAGTCCCATGTTCCGCAAGTTCCTCATCTCATCCAAAGGAGGACTCCATTCATCAGGCTACCTCCCAACACGACATGCTTTCTTACACATCCACATGAATTTGCACCTATTCCATCGTCTGTATCTGCGTGTCCCATTGTGGGATGATACTCCTGGATTATGGGTTCTTGAGATCGCAACGATCTACTTCGTTTCAATCGTTGAGTTTTTGTTTCTCCAAAGACTTAATATTCGAGGCATTCTAATTCTCTCTGGACGGAGATTTTACAATCTCTGTACCGTACAGCTCATGGCTTACCAGCTGCGAACCGTTTGGGTCGTGGGTCCTGTTTTTCTACATTCTTTCGCTTTTGGAGGCTCCCTTTTCGAGTTCAGAAATAAATCCATATTTCCTGTCGGTGCACTCCCATTCTGCTTGAGTTCGAATCCAATGGACATCGCCACTTGGATTCATGAGGCAGGTGCATTTGTCGCAATGCCCATCACAAAGATCGATGAAGGATTGCTGCCAGCAACCGAGGACAATTTGCTGCATCGCCAGGAGATACCACCGGTGGTCCATCATGCTAGGATGTATATTCGGAAACCTGGCTGGCATTGCGCAGTAGGCCTTTTCGGCGCTACTGTAAACATGCGTGTCAGGAATTTTTTTAACGTGGCCATTCATAGTATTTCAAGTCAACGAAAAAATTATATAAGTTACAACAACGATTGGAATAATATTATATGCTCTCCGAGATATTCTCACCCAGCAACAGGCTGAGCAACTCTGAAAGATTGCATCATTTCCATCATTCGATCCAACTTTGCATTAATTTCTTTGTTCTTGTCCGTCAAGTCTGAGATTTTGCTCCTCATCGTCTCCATATCTTGAGTCCTGTCAGCCGGACTATCTGGCACTACAAATCCAGAAGAATCGTCGTTGTGGTACTGCCCATCGTTCTTGTCAAGTGGTCCATCGCTTTCGTCCTCAATATTCTCGCCATCGTCCTCGGAGTCGTTTCTGTTGAACCTTTTGCCACGTCGACGTCTCGTTGTTGAACGTTCTAAAGGCTTTGCTTGGAGTGGGAATCCATGTTTTTCCATGTGATCTTCAATCGCTTCTTGAATTGCCTCCCTCTCCTTCCTGAAGGCTTCCGCAAGAATGCTGATTGTATAAAATTTAGACTGGTCCGGACTTTGTTCTCCAAAGTAGCCTTGTACGATATGCATGGTCTTGTTCTGATAGCCTTCTCCAGTTTCTCGAGGAATCACAGCGATACCTCTCATTTTGAAGTCACCGATTCCGACCCCTGCGAGATCACTGATGTGGCCCTCGACGGAATTGCCTCTCTCCTCACTACTTGTGTGTTTACCCGCCTTGACCAGGTATCCTCCATTTTTGAGGTAGTGTTTAGGATCGGCGGTGAGCTTGCCAGACGCAACGATGTGCCAAAAAGGGTTCAGAGCATTCTCGTCATTGACCTGAACGAGGAATTGATAACGATTCTGTCCCACATTTCGCGCGCCACCAATCAGTCTTTGCTTCCCCTTGTATCTGACCTTCTGAGCAGGAACAGAGCCATTGGTTCTGGACCCCTCCGACTGGCTTTGAAACGTGTGAGGGTCGCTTTGCTCAGCAGCTGTGGCATCATTTTCAGACTGTCTGACGCTACTCGGATCTTGTGTGTTGAAATCTTGGGTGCCTGACTGAGAACCTCCGTTTTCATCGACACTCATTCGATCAGAATCAGGTTGGGAAGCGTTCTCGGCAGATCTCCACGCAGCTGGGTTTTCTTGGCTTGGTGCGCTCGCCATGTATTTGGTCATGATCCAGTCGAGTAGATCCTCATTCCAGAATACTTCTCGAGCGTGTATCTTCCCTAGACTGTCTGCACCACTGGCCCAAAGCTCTGCTGCCTTTCCAACATGGTGGGTATAGGCTTCTTCCATGTTCTTTATCCATGCGTCTCCTTGTCCCGCCCTATTCGCCTTCGTTGTTATATACGCCAGGTCACTTTTCACTGCTGGATCGTCTTTGAAGTCCATTTTGTTTTCACGGATTGCTTGCTCCGTATACCGAACAACCATCATGAGAACCTCCCCAACTGGGATGCTGAGGTCCGGAATCCCTTTGACTTTTTCCCTTTCTTCTTGTCCCTTACCGTCAGCTGATCTGACAAACTCATTCTTGACTTGATCGATTTGTTTGTTGATCCGGTTGAGCTCTATTCCGAGCTGTGCCCGAATTTGCTCAGGATTTCTAAGTGCTTCGTGCAACATGGGAGTGCCCTTTTCCCAGAGACCTTTGATCCTTGACATATATGGCTCCGGTGGAAGCGTCACTGGACTTTCTTCTGGTACATCTTCTGTTCTGCGCTTTTTCTCCGCCCAATTATCTCTCTTTTGCGAGGGCGTATTGGTGATCTCTCCCTTTTCACCGTAGTATTCCAGTTTCGGTTGCGGACCTTTGTATCCGCCATTGGCCCATTTCAGGAGACGTCTCGTGTTGTGTTTGCACAAATCTCTGAGGTCTGGATAATTGTTGTCGTCGAGCAGTTGGCAAAGATCTATGGAAGTCAGTAAATTAAAGAGCATCCGACAGGAGCGTCTCACTCACACAGGTATGAATGACGTTTCTCCTCTGGATCAGCTTTGGTCTTCAAGAGAAGAGCCATCTCATCCATGTAGTCTCGCACGGCTTCGTCCTTGTTCAAGACGTCCTGACCGTCAAAGAGGGGCTCTTCCGCATGCTTCCTGCGCATGTTTTCGACCTCATTTTTGTCTTTTTTGTAGTTCATCCAAGTCTGATAGGCATCAAATTCCTTCTGATACGCTTCTTGCTTCTTTTTGGAAGGCTTGGGGTTTCTTTTGAGGAACTCCTCATTGGACAGTGGCTTTGGTGCTTCTGGTGGCGGTGTTTGAGGAGGCGGCAAAACCTCGTCACTCAGTTTCGGTCCAGAATCCTGATTAATACTTCCATCTCCACTTTGCGTTTGTTGAGGAGTTTCCGGTGAGGAAGGATCATGTACTGTATGTACTCGCGTTGAGCTTGCCATTTTTTACGATTTTATTGGTGTTTGGATGATAATGGTATTTTGTTGCTAGCGATGATGGTCCTAGTCTTGTTTGCTTGTTTGAGAGAGTGTGTTAACGGTATACATCTGAGGCCCGAAGGTAATGTTATATAGCAGGGTGTACAACAAGTCGGGGTCCCCTTTTGCGTTGAGGGGTGATGACCCGGGGAGCGATTGAGGAGAGGGGGGGGGGGGGGGGGGGGGGGGGGGGGGGGGGGGGGGGGGGGGGGGGGGGGGGGGGGGGGGGGGGGGGGGG
>JAKLND010000151.1:0-17524 GCA_022813125.1 Septoriella neoarundinis | reverse complement strand
CGGGGGCGGCATTGCCCAAAACCCCCCCCCCCCCCCCCCCCCCCAAAAAAAAAAAAAAAAAAAAACAAGGACGAATAGCGCTTTTGGATTTCACTCCACGAGATCCTTTACCCCTCCGGTATGTTTCAAGTTGAACATACAAGTGTTACAGTACAGTAAGAATCTCACCACAAATTGTCATCAAGGAGAAAGCATCAGCGATTTGTTTTTGGAAGCCCGATCTCAGCGACAAATCTTGTCAACACAAGCTCCAAGATGATGCTTTTGTTTGCACTCCCCAAGAAATCCCACAAGGTGGCAGGAGTGGCACTGAAAATCATGTTTATTGTATGCACATGATTTACGTTCCAACTCTGCTCTCGTGCTCATGTTTGAGGCCACATCATAGTTCATAACAATTGAGATGCGGCCATAAAGAATTGGTGTGAATCAAATACATAGCGTGTCATCTTAAGACTCTAATCATTAATTTTGACAATGATCGTATTAAAAGCAAAACCCAGCAGCAAACATACTACGACTAGCGAAAGAAGAACAGTTTCAACCGGACGTTGAATGCAAAAAATGCTCTTGATGCGTTCTCTACCTCGAACGAGAGCATTTTTGTCTCGAGATGCCGGACATGAAGAGAGAAAAGCTGATTCATATCCTAAGCCGCAGCTCGTATCATTCCCAAGTTCCTGAGCAGGATCCACCTCAAGCAACGGAAACTGCCTGCAGTAACTTTTTCGTATAGTCAGCTTCAATGCTTCATTGCTCGTGCCACTGTTTCTCTTTACTGATTTGCATACCTCAATCAAGCTGTTGTACGGTGGTAGAAGAAGTCCTACGGATTGTGCGACAGTTGCAATCTTGACAGACCATCGCAAGCTCGCAAAGGCGATATATGATGACCACCCTACAGCCTCCAAACACGATACGTCATACACAGGAGCTGGGCTCGCTGACCTGATTCTTGCCTGTACTGCAGAAAGCCACGCGATATACCGTGTGGTGCTTTGTTCGCGAATGACGCGACGCTGACGGGATTGTCCTCGTCATTTGCCAGCACCGTTCCACAACTGGGTCCGATGTATGAAGCTGTTCCAATTGATGATAAAGCTCACCATGATTGCCGCACACACTCCGTAGACGATGCACGGCTTCGGATGCAATGATATCGTAATACCATTTCAAAGCCTTCAGAGTGACTCTGAGATGCTGCCGATAGTCTCAAAGAAAAGAATGCTCAGCGACCGTCGTGGGTGCCGTGCGTATTGAACATATGATGCAGTATCGCTCGGCATTTATCTGGTACCCACTGTCCGTCTCCTCAATCTTGACCAAAGAAAGCTCGCCAAGGAGATGCCGCTTTCGGTGCAGCGGCGGCGAGCCTGTGCCTTTGTCGAGACTCCACTTCAATGCCCAGAATCTATCATTCTACAGGATCTAGGAGATCCGAGTACTGGAACTTATGGAATCATGGTGCAAACTGTATGGCAAGGGCATGCTCAGATGCTCATCCGAGTGTTTTTGCGACCCTGAGATCGGGTAATGCTAATGTTGCGATTCTGTGGCCCTTTCATTAGACTGACCCCTTCTTACATCTGCTGCCCCGTAACCCAACAAAGGCGTACATATCTGCCCATTTCGCACTTAAGTTGCTTCTACATCTTCAGAACGTGACCAGGCTGCCCCTGCCACATGACTTCGTCTCTCAACATGGCACCTGAGCAGCAGGAGCCGGAAACTAACAGTGTCGGAGTACCAGACCAAATGGCGCGCAACCACGAGGCAAGAGGTAGATTTCTTCTTCGCAACTACTGGAGGACTGTACGAATCTGACCAAGTCCCGGCAGACCATGAAGGAGAAGCACGTGTGTTCTTTTTCGACGAGGAGATGACACTTGCGAGCCGGATGACAGAGAAAATGTCGCAGAAGAACATGGATCGACGACGAAGGCTTGAGCAAAAGTTGATGATGAAGAACAGCAAGTGATCAGATGCGAAGACGCACTGAGGCGTGCTCCTGACACGCCAACGGCTGGTGTTGGTCTCCGCACGGCTTAGCGACCGGTGGTCGATGAGTCTATTGGTCGGAGGGAATGATACGCTAGGGTTTGGACTACGGGGACTACGGCATGGGGATATAGGTTTTGGCACGTGAGGAATCTATTACGCGTGTGGAAATCTCTCATAGACTCAGCTTTTGGTTTTATCAGATTGTACGCAATCTATCCGACAACAGTGCATGCTCACACAGTACACAATTGAGATCGAACTCGACTGCCTCCCCACCTCAGCGATTCATGGATTGATCAAAGCCCGCCACCGCCTACACTTCAATAGAGATGCCTTGGACTGGCTTTCACCGTCTCCAAGACATCTCATACCCTGCAAGTTCGACGAGGGAAGCAAGTGAACCCTCTTGAGCGCCCACCATCCTCTGTCTGCCGTCTCAAAGATGGGAGCACTCGTACGCTGTTGTCATTCGAACTCGTCACGGTAAGTCAGAGTACAGGAACTGGCTAGACTGGTGACTCACAGGCCAACAACGATTCTTGCCAAGGAAGCGAGTAGTGGTCTATGCGCAAGAATCCCTCAGTTGATTCTACCACGTCCGCTATTGTCCTCCTGAGAGCGCCATCGTGGACCTCGACCCCACTGCGATACAATTCTCTTGTTCACACGTCCACGCGTATCTTTTCGATGCCTCAAGACCGACGCCATCTGCTACACCCATCGCTCTTCATTTGCTGACAACGGGCGCAGCCTATCGCCTTCCTGTTCCCAATGAAGGAGCCTCTTCTACTTTTCCGTTTCCCCCCTTGTTCAGCGTCAAGCGGTGAGTGATGAAGGTCGACACGTCGTTAGCCCTCTGGTATAGATTTTGATTATACGACTATCGCGCCAGTCACGACATTTCACCTCTGGATAAGGGTACGTATTCTCGAAAAGCTTCTGCCCACGCAGCTACCTGGTGTGGGCGCGAAGACTGGACTCGACAAGTATGTCTTGGACGCCTAGACGATTTTGCAAGTTGTTCTCGCGTAGGCAATTGTTGATCGCTTGCGTAACGAGTAGAAGATTTGTCGCGAAGCCTCGCCTCTGCTCATCAACTTCATACTCCTACAACGACTTTGACGACCGCCTTCCCCACGCCATCCTAGCGGTGCACAGACTGAGGGCAGTTCTTGCCAAGACCCGGGTAATGGTCCATGCTTCTAGGAACTGCTCAGAATAGCGAGCGAACCGAAGTCTTGAGTCAACGAAGGAAAAAGCCCGGCAGGCAACGTAAATCTTCGTCGATGGAGGTAGCAACCACAAAGACGAAGGCTGAGATGTATGACGACGATGCAAGTGGGGCCGAGGCTGGCCGTCTGCCGTCGCCGACCCCAAAGCTTCTGCGATGGTTAGAACCGAAAAATGCCTCCTCAGCCTCCCTGCCTAGCCTAGTTCATCGCTGCCTGCCACCCGATTTAGTAGCCACAGGACCTTACTTCCCCCACGAGCCTAGAATCGTCGTGTAGCCCTCGTCAGCTTTGGCAATCTCTTCCCTTCTCCGAGGCTCTTTTTCTCGCCTCCCTCTACATGGTTCTTTGACGACAATCGCGTCGTGTGTCTCGACAAAACCTGTTCGAACGACAATACACCATAACGATGTCCAGCGCGTAAGGAGCAGGAAACTCCCGTGGGCTCAGAGGATGGAAAGTCGTGGAAGTATGACACAGTGTTCTTCTACATTTGCAACGAGCTATACGAGCTCCGCTACTTTCTCCGTGGTACGATCGCAGTCAATAAAATTTCGAGCCGTCATGCTGCACTTGCTGACCATGCGTCAGCCCGGGAGCAAATTACGCTCGTGAAGGTAAGCGAAGGGACCAGGTCTTCTGTTGGCCACCAGAAGCATCCTCGGAGCGGGCTCTGTCAGAGTTCCTTCTAGGTCTCATGGAGATGTTAGCACACGCACTCATTGCGCTTTCAGATAGAGAATAGCCGATGTGTAACTCACGGGTCTCTATCACAGCTCGCGCACATCTCATGCTCACATATACGACATGTCTTGCTGGTGGTAAAGACGGTCCGACAAATTTCACACCTCCATAGTGCCCTTTGTCGTGGCTCTTTATACACCCGCTGCTTCGGGGAACAAATTCTGAGGTGCTCTTTCCCAATATCTTCGATCTGCCTGCCAGAGTTCGTAGCTTGTCTGACATGGCTGTCTACCGCAACAACCTCCCCGGTGGAGCTGTCTTGTCTCGCGGGCGTCGCAACACAACTTGGCTGAAACGGGACACCATCTCTGGACTGAGATGTCGAAGGTATATCTGTGGACTCGTTCGGCATGGTTGCTAGTGGCAAAATGATTTTCTGAGCATAGGGTTGCAGATTGAAGCATAGCTTTGCACTGTGTAAGGTTGGGCGCATCGCAAATTTATACACTTGTAGAATCATCGTCCGCGCGACGAAGTATGTATTCAATTGGCCCATCAGATCTCCGACAGATGTCAATGCATTCGTACATGCAAACCCGAAAGCCGGACTAGTCGTTGACGAATACTTTCTAGCCCTATGACATTTGAGAAATGACAATCAACGCATTGTACCAACCCGTCATGACCACACCCGCGAGCACAGTTCATGCAAGCGTCAGTTGTCGGACCTAAGTGTAAGCTCAAGGCAGGCTGCTCTCATCCCGGCCAGTGATGAGTGTGACGACATTGCGGTCGTCATGGCCCCCGGGGCCATTTCAGCATAGCTGTACTGCACCTCGAACGGCTACTTGAATTCAGGCGTATATCGGAAGTATTGCACAGACGCTCAGAATTTCCAAATAGTGTTTGACAATAGAGAAGCTTCGTCAGTGGCGAGACTGCATCCTTCCCATTCGAAAAGCGGTGTCATGGTATTGATAGCGCTCGGTTCCATGATGCAAGAACCAAGGAGATCATATCTTGATAGCTTCAGCTTACATCTGATGTCTCGAAGTCTACTCTGGCTTGTGGGAGAAAGTGCTTACGCAGTCGGAGCACTGTGGGTAAATTAGTCATGGTCATGTCCGTAACGCAAGCTCCTTCCGCCACGTCCGATTTTAGGGCTTCGATATCATGCCAGAATGGTAAGCCATACTACGATACAACTAAGGGTAGCTTTGCAACACGCCCAAGGCCCACTTTTGTCTACATGTATCATACGGAGACCTTACCCGTTCAAGGGTGAACTCCGAGGCCGTCATTCGCTAGTCGCACTCCGTTTCTGCATATGTGACTATCAGAATGCGTATAAGAGAGGTCCGTATTACCTACAAGCGTTGCTCCAAAGACCGCTTGTCGTGACCCATCTTCGGCTTTTTGCCTGTCTTGATCACAAATCCACACCATGGTACCCCAGACGTGTCAACAGAGCGACGTTGTGCATGCGAAGAAGGAAAAGCAACAAGAACCGAGTACATCATTGGATCCTGATGTCGATTATAAGGCTTGGAAGCCAGACAGAAATGTGAAAATGGCTTTGGCTGTTCAAACGTTCTGCGTCGTGCGACAAATCCAGTCCCCTGTGTGCGAGAGGCAGCTAACGATGTTTGGCAGTTCATCATCTCAATAGACATGACTATACTGACGGCCACCCTGCCGGTGAGTGCAAAGCCGAAAGAAGACAGTGAGCATGTCGCTGACAACGCTATCAGACGGTCGCTCAAGCGCTCGATGCTACCGCGGTAGAGTCTTTCTGGATAGCTGCGAGCTATCTGCTTGCAAGTGCGGTGTGTCAGCCGACCATGGCAGCGTTGGCAGATATCTTTGGCCGACAACCTATGTTCTTTGGATCGGTGGCTGCCTTCACCATTGGAAGCATTGTCTGCGCCACTGCCCCCACGGTACCCGCTATGCTTGCCGGTCGGACAGTCCAGGGCGTCGGCGGTGGAGGTATACTAAGTGTCAACCTGATCGTATTGTCGGATCTCGTACCACTGCTACAGCGGTCAACATATCAAGGGATCATACAGCTGGTTTTCTCTTTTGGAACCTTTCTTGCTCCCATCATCGGGGGCCTCTTGATCAAGACACAATGGCGATGGTGAGTCCTTCTCCAGTCGCTACGCACCAACACTTTAGGTTCTGACGTGGGTCAAGGGTATTCTACATCAACCTTCCATTCTGTGCCGTGGGGCTCGTCGCCGTCCCGATATGGTTGCGTTACGAAGATCAAGACGCGTCGAGCGACAAAGCCGCTGTCTCTGGGAGCTTGGAACCACCGCACCTAACTGCCAGTCAACAAGGGATGTCAACACCAGAAAACATAAGTGGGCGTTCTGACACACCTACGGTGGATTGGGATGTATCTACGCCCGATGGAAACGCGGTATTAGCAGTTGACAGACCCTCATCTATGAACAGGGACACATCCATGCTCTGTGGTGAGACAAGGACAAAAAGCGCCGAAATACGCCCCAAACTCACTTCCGTGGACTGGATAGGGTCGATCCTGATGATTGCCAGTTCAACCTCGTTTCTCGTTGGCCTGAGTTTGGGCGGAAACAAATACCCATGGCGAAGCTCGGCAGTTCTGGTCCCCATCGTCGCCGGACTGGAAGGAACCGTGATCACAGTCATGTACGAACAACGATACACTGGGAACCCCTTCCTTCGGCTTGCGATCTATCAGCATTGGTCGGGAATTGTGGTCTCGATCTGTACTATCATGCAAGGCTTCATCGTGAGTGGATTGCATACACCTCCTCCTCTACAACACGACTAACGAGTTCTCCCAGTTGTTCGCCATGACTTATTATCTCGTCGTGTATCTGATGGCGTGCAAATTGTATTCGCCGGTCTTGGCGGGGACTGGACTGCTGCCTTTTGCCGTGACTGTGGTCCCAGTCAGCGCGTTGACGGGCTTGACGATCACAAAACTGGGTCATTACAGATGGGCCATCTGGTCGGGCTGGGTGGTCAGCGTTCTAAGTCTCGGCCTGTTGATCTTGCTCGACGTCAGCACGCATCCGGCAGTTTGGATTGTGATCTTCATGGTCGCTGGCGCACCGCAGGGCTTACTCTTGATCGGGCATTCGGTCGCCATCCAGGCATCCTGCCGAGCAGCGGACGCGGCGCATGCCGTCGGCATGTACTCGTACAACCGAAGTCTGGGTTTGTGTATGGGGGTGATTCTTGGGACTACAGTGTTCCAGAACTTCCTTCGCACACGCTTCGAGCACGTCGGTCTTCCAGTCGACATTGCCACACGTTTCGAGGGATTCATACCTCTCCTACATGCGATGACAGATGAAGATCCGATGAAAATCGAACTTCGACGAGCTTACGCCTGGGCTTCACGAATGCTCTTTGCCACGTCGTGCGGCATCGCATTCGTCGGACTGTTGCTCAGTCTTATGATCGGAAATTACACCCTAGAGATAGCCTTCAACCCCGAGCACAGGCTTCGCAAGCGACAAAAACGATAGGCCAACCACAAGCGATCAACGAAATCATCGTTGGAAAGTAGACGCAGCTGGCAAGATAGATTGAGAGATACATATGGGAAGAGTATGAAACAAAACAGCTGGTGTCTTCCTCACATGTTTTCACGGGTGAGTTCCAGTTCGCGCTTGACGACGGTGACCTTCGTAGGACATGACTTGATTTTTACAAACGCGCGACACACGAGATAGACAGTTGTCAGTCACACTGAATGAGAAGAGTGATAATAGCCACACGATAGTGACGAATGATTGATTTTGTAGGAATATGATATCATCGGTTGTGTACACATGTCCGGACTACACAGCCAAACATGAGGATCTCCGCGATCCAGCCACGATCGAGTCGTCTCCGTTGCTGAGATAATTCGTAGGCGATGCATAGGCCAAGGGTTCTTGGGTTTCCTGCGGGCGCGAACACATGGACTTCGCCTCCAACGAGATGGTATCTGCTCGCAGAGCCCCGGTTTGCACACAGCGAGAAGGACCAGGTGAAGTGACAGAAGCGTTGGCGCCCGAACACTGCGGGTCTCGTCCGAACCATATGGGTTCAATGCCGTCCTGCATCTTGCCTTTAAGTGTCGTGCGATAAATTGCAAGATGACATGCAAGCCTACTCGCAAGAAAGACTCCACGGTAGCCTCGATCAAGTCAACTTCTACCCTTGCACCTGATGTGCTCACGCCGACTGCCGTTCCATCAGTATACGACAGGACTTCTTTGCTTCTCGCTTCGCGGCTTCGAAAATCGATACCCTCCGGAAGAGAGAACAAAGTCGTCCGCTACCAATGATGACTGCCAGACACGCTGAAGTCGACGATGGGGATTGCAGCGACATTTGCGAGAGCGATCGCTGCAACGGCGACGAGGGGGATTGCCTAAAACTGTGGCATTGCGTCCGCTGTGACAGTACATATTGCGAGTGCGACAGACAAAGCTACCCCAAAGTTTTTCGGATTACACAGAAGTCAAGGCTAACGGTATTAATCTAGCGATTGCTGGCCGCTGCAAGGCCCTCACAAACCCAAGAAGCGAGGAGTTCAAGTCCGGCACGAGAAAGTCGACCTTGATGTCGTGCGGCGAATGGAAGGCATTTTGACACCATCGAGAGAGCCTGCACGTATTCAAGAGCTGCACGAAGAGGACGAGCGGACAAAGTGGTTTGGAGTCGCGCGCGACGATGCCGGGGAGACAGTTTTCGAGGACTACGGAAGATACGCGTCGCTGGCATCGGATACCGCTCAGATGGCAGGCACAGAGAATCGATACCCTCAACTCGTGTCATTTGTCGGTGTCACCAATGCTGGCAAGTCCACCATAGTAAAGATGTTGGTCCAACGCAGTGCTGTCAGGCGTGACAAGGACTTCAACGAAGCATTTCCGTCTCCAGTAGTCGGTAGTGTGCTGGACGACACCCGGACGACATCTGGCAATGTACATCTATACATCGATCCGGCGAAGTATCTGGATCCTCTGCCCACATTCTTCGTAGATTGCGAGAGTTTTGAGGGTGGCGAACAGGCTCCGTTGGGAACGCAGTACCAGGAGCACTCTCGACGGCAAAGGGACGGTCTTCCGGAGCCTTGGGTCAACACACGACCGATCAAATGGGCCGACAGAGATGAATACCGCAGGCGAGAATATGCCGTGACGGTGCTGTATCCACGCATCCTCTACAGCTTCTCAGACTGCGTGGTCTTCGTTCTGCGTAACCCGAAGACGTTCGGCTCGGCAGCCCTCACAAAACTGCTAGACTGGGGGGCTGCGGCACTCGAGAAATCCATGAACCAGCCAGCACTTCCTCATTGTATCGTTGCCTTGAACGATAGCCATCCCGCCCTGGACGAGAAGCAGTGGGATATTGCACATGCGACTCAAAGCCTGCTAGAATCTGTTGGCGACACCTTCGATGGTGTCGAGGGGGTACCTCAATTTTGTCGTCTCGCCAGCCATTGGCGTCAGCTTGGGCGAGTGATCAACACCATCGAGGATCTCATCTTATGCTACTACGCCTCGTTCAAAGTCATCCGAATCCCCGCAGCACCACAGTACACTTTGATCAGCCAGCAAATCGAGAAGCTTTATGCGACAATCCGAACAAATTGCGAAGTGTCACACGAGGCCAAACGACGAGCACGTTTGTTGACCAACTCCCATGAGCTGAATCTGTATCTCCAGAGCGGATTCGATCATTTTGTGGCCCACATCGACGTGCCCTTCAACTTCATGCAGGTATCTCTTTTGAGGAATCCGATTCCCAAAGACTTTGGAGGGCATATCCTACAGCTGTGCGAGGTTCTTAACACAAGAATCCCCTCACGAGACTCAACGACGGTGAGGTGGGTGTTTAAGGAGCTCAGTGCGGTACTCGCTTCTTGTGTCTTGCTTGACTGTGCACGTTTCCGCAAAGGACAGCTGCACGCGTTGTTTTCCAGTTACGCTTGTTTCTTCGAGTACGCCATCTCGGAGTATGTTCAATTATACTGCCCTTGCTCATTTGTCAGTGAGGACGGAACAAGGGTTTGCAGGTCTGTGAAAGCTCGACACAAGGCGAAAGGGCATCAAGATGAACGAGGCATTATAGCTGCGGGAGACTACGTGTCTGCGTTCGATGACACATTCGTGCAGGGCTGGATGGATCAGCTACGAAGCAGCATCGATGACCTGCATCGGACTTTCTCCGAAGCTTTGAATCAATCTGCTCTCGTTGCGGGTAATTTTGAGCTTTCCGAGGAGCGCATCGCCTTCGCCATCCACGTCGAACGCCTCGATCGTTTCTACAGGTCGATTGGTCCTGCGACGTGGGTGCGCAGCAACACGACGTGCTATGGCTGTTTGATGGATGTTCCACAGCATGCGTTGCCTTGCGGTCACGCAATATGCGACAGGTGTGCACGCGCTTGTGGCGAGCTCAAGCAGTCGACGCTGTTGGTGCCCTGGTGTCCGCTCCACCCTAACGTCACGCGCTGGACCCAACCCAAGGTCATCAAATACAAGCCTCGAGGGGCGGGCGTGCGCGTCCTCGCCCTGGATGGAGGTGGTATCCGCGGAGTGGTACAGCTGGAGATTCTGCAAGGCATACAGCGAGCGCTCGGCATGCATCTCCCAGTGCAGGCGTTCTTCGATCTAATCGTCGGCACCGGTACTGGCGGTCTCATCGCTGTGGCACTCGCAGAGCAGGGAAAGACCCTGGATCACTGTCAGGACATGTTTGTCGGGGTATGCAGGAGAGCATACAACGATAAGACCCCAGGGAGAGCTTTAATCAAGCGCGCCGCCCGTGTACTAGGTTCACGCTCACGGTACTTCGCATCTCCTCTCTACGAAGCTCTCAAGGAAGAGTTCTCTGACAAAAGCAACTTCTTTGGGGATTCGTCCCAATTTCGGCCGGACGTTAAGGTTGCGGTGACGGCCAAGAGCTCGACAAGGCACATCACGACGCTTCTCAGCAACTATCGACGGTCAAATGGTAGACATGGCGAACTCCAGGGAGATGCCGGCAAACACTTTGGCCCTGGTCTTGCTCCCGAATACGATTACGAGCGACCCCAAGACCTTGCAGACGAGCTCAAAATCTGGCAAGCCGTATATGCGACTATGTCCGATCCTCAATACTTTGCACCTCTGTCTTCGGGCAGACAGTACGGTGGAACGTCGAAATTT
The DNA here is from genome assembly GCA_022813125.1 of Septoriella neoarundinis. Taxonomy (NCBI): domain Eukaryota; kingdom Fungi; phylum Ascomycota; class Dothideomycetes; order Pleosporales; family Phaeosphaeriaceae; genus Septoriella; species Septoriella neoarundinis. The sequence continues at coordinate 6,408 of JAKLND010000151.1, read as the reverse complement.
GCAAAAACCGCACAGCTTGCGAAAGCCGAAGCACAGGCGATCTGGCCTGACAGCGGGGAACCAGATCTCCTCCTATCTATCGGCACAGGTCAAAATCGTACGGCAGTGCTCACTGAACTTTCCACGAGCCTGACGGACAAGAAGTCTGCGAGTCATCCGCCATGGTATAACTGGCTACGTCAAAATAGCGACATATTCGACACTGAGCGCGAATGGCAAAAATTCGCTTTGGCAGACACGGCCCAAACCTCAGATTTTTCTAGAGGGAGGCGAGTGCGTTTGAACATCGATCTAGGTGATCCTCCAGCTCAGAATCGCGTAAGCCAGATGCAGCGGGTGTCGACCCTGGTCCGGGACAAGTTGCAAGAAAAGCACAGGCTGCGAGCATTGACCAACGTCGCAAACCGCCTCGTCGCAACATCGTTCTATTACCAAGCAGGAGCCATTACGACCGGGGTTCACGGAGTAAGATATACTGTCGGACGGATCTGTTGCCGCTTCGATAGTCACAGCGACTACACCAAACGCCTTGGAAACCTCTTGCTCGAGCGATGTAGGCCTGACTTCAAACCATTTTTTTCCATTAGCTCAGTACGAGAGGATTGTCGTTCAAAGATCTGGATGACAACTTCGAGACTGTCGCGCATGTGTCAGCACGGCGTGTTCGATGTACCCGAGATCGAAATGTCCACAGGTGGCGAGCTTGATGTCAATGGGATCCGCCTTCATTTACTCCAGCACGACAGGTTAGAGCCCGAGGGATATCCCATCAGTGGTGCATTTTGTTCAAGAGTGGCGGCGACAAACTCGTCTAGCGACCAGATCTTTGCACCGGATGTTACTCCAGCTAAAGAGCCGTTCGACATTTCGGAATTGAAGGATCAAATCAAGCCATTAGCCCAGCTGAAAGATGGTCAAGGGCGTCCCCTCCTCGCCACTGCAGCATTGCTCGAAAACGCAGATCTGCAGTCCAGGCCACACACTACTATGCCACAACACGTATTTGGCAACAGAAAGGTCACCATCCGAGAATTCGACGACACGAGCGACAATCCTCCTCCATATGGATTCCCAGCATGACATGGGAAGAGGCGTTATATGGTTTCAGTAGTGCTCGGCATGAGAATTGGGGTGGTGTGTAATCGGTCCATCATAGCTTCTGGCGTAGTAGCATGTGGCAGTGGTAGATCCTAATGCCATGAGATCAATCAGCGCTACCCAAATAACGACTGACAATCAGAGTTGTCTTCAAGTTTTCTGACACACGATGGACAAGGGACGTCAAAACGGCCGCCTGCTCAAACCGAGATTTTCCTATTGCAACGACTTGCATGGTATCCATTAAAAGCTATCTGTCCATTTGATTGACCATCTGGCATTGCCGCACCGAAAAAAGAGACACGCTGCCTATCTATATGGTCAACTCAAAGAGCGTGTAGGAAGTACTGTATCACTCGCATAATTACTCAAAACAGTAGACCAGTATCGATGAACAGTGTCACAAGATAGTGACCGTGGTGTCCCGTGACTTGGCGTGCAGCTTGCCGGATCAAGCCAGTCAAAAAGTTAATTATCCAGCCCTTTGTTACTGTACTTTTCCCATACATCTTCATCAACTCCCTTACGTGGGATCACATTTCGAATTTTTTCACGCTTATCTCTGATATATGCGTGCTGAAAACAAAGCCACATATACTATTTTTGAACAAGATGATCCAGCTCCAAAGCTCGGACGGCTTTGTGTTTGGAATCGGTACGTCGCCATCTTACATATATCAGGGGGACTTCACACTAATCCCAGAGTCACAGACGAGATTGTCGCTCAACAGTCCCGCCTGGTCAGCAACATGATACAAGATTTGAGACCGTACGAACACTCTATTTTGATACCCAAGGTTTGTCGTCTCTTCAAATGCGTGGTGTCATTGCGCCCATTGTTGTTAGGTCCGAGGAAACGTACTTCGCATAATAGTGGATTGGTGCGGTCATCAAGCTCACCGTAGCAAGCCCATCAGTAAGAGCGCACGACCTAGGATCACACCGTGGGAGGAAAACTTTTTTAGAAAGCTCGACGATTTTACGAACCTCCAGGTCCTGCACGCCGCTGATTATATGGACATCGGATATCTTCTGATGATCAGCTGTCAATTTGCTATTAAAAGCCGCTGCGTCTTCCGTATGATGAATCAGCCGGGCGGTGTATTCTCTCAAAGTCTCAGCGCCGCAGCAACGAGACATATGCTGATGGAATCGTCACATAAGAAGAGACTGTTGATGCGGTCAGAAGCGCGAGCGACAAAGAGATAGAAGAAGAGAACACGATCCAGCGTCTGGGGCAATATACAACATCCAGACAAAACATCGACATCCGCTGTATACGGCATTTGAGGCCCGGTAAAAACAAGAGGGCTCAATGTAATTTTGGGGAATGAGCAAGCGTGCAATTATTTTCGCGACATTTGATGCGGCTTGGTACCTGGTGGGCATACAGATGCAGGGCTAGCTTTGGGTCCCAGTCTGTCGTGGGTCCATTGAATAGCTTAGGAAACCCCATCACGAAGACCCGGAGCGACTCATTACCGATTAAGATTGCTGCATCAACAAGTAATCAGCATGATCCATTTGCCTTGTGGTTAGAATCTTCCGTCTCCTGTCCAGTTCTGATCTTTCTCTCCATAGGTGGATTAAGGGACGCTTGTAGAGGCGAGCAACCAGGATTCGCGAAGCTTGCTTCCTTCTCCCCCTATCGTCCACCCCCGTTGAGAAGGAAGACTGGCTATCTCCTAAGATCATACCTCTCAACTCAAGCGAGCGGCGTCCCTAGCATCTTAGAGGGTCGTAACGAGCTCTAGGTCCACCTCACTGTGAGGACACGTTTGGTGATCAAGACAGCTCTCCTGAACGAGTTGCTTACCGATTCTGACTTTCGGCATCGCAAAAGTGTCTGTCGACGGTCTCATTGTCCTTTGCGTTATGAGCGCCTTTGGCGCAAGCTCGGCAGACGACATCCAGCCCACGATATCACTGCAAGAAAATAGGATGATATTTTTTGGCAAGAAGAGCGTGGGTATGGTACCGGGGGCCCTATGGCTGATGTCAGCGCATCAGCATTCCAGTCTGGGTGCCAAAGAGAGCTGCTCGTCGTTGTCTTCACATGGCTATATCCAATAAGAGGCCTCTCTATCGTCCCTCAAGGCAACAAGCCTATGGCAATTGTGACGGGGATTTTCATAGCCAGGTCATACACTAGAGTCAGCGCTAATAATGATGATGAAGCTAACTGTGGAATTGTCGACTAAGCCATGGGTCTGCCGCTGGAATTCGTCGCTGCTCTGTAGCTTTTGTGGAGCGGCAGTATGAAAGGCTCCTGTCTAGTGGACAATTTTCAGGACATTGTTCGAGAATGATTTTCCAAATCTTTGATGCTATGGAATCATCAACCACGGCCACGAATCTGAAATCATCGGAGAACACGATGGCAAGGGCTATGTCTCAGATGGATGCCGATGGCGGCCGCAATATGCGGGCACAATCATTGGTGCAAGCTTTCCATGCGGCGCTAGACTAGTCAGTTTCAAGGGTTTGCGGAGCCCGCAATTATTAGTGGTTTCCATCACGCTTCGTCACTCTTGAAAGCACTGCATTATTCGAAGACAGCCGGGAGCTGACACCGGTCCCAACGCAGATTGAGTCTTATATATACGAGTCTTGCACTGCCTGACTTCATTGATATTCATCATTGTTCGCAGCTTTTCGACTACCATCGTTGGATACTGGGTTTTATTTTTGCTCAATCTTTGCACGTCGAGTTTCACAGGCACCAAGTCAAAAGTTCTCACTTACGGTAATCCGACTTGTACGTCCGATATGATCGACAGACAGTGCTCCAAGATTCTCGCCAGCCTTATTTCTACGAGCAATCGAAATGCAGTCCTCGGCATCCAGGAAGACGCGAATAAGGTCAGAACCATAGCAACTCACCTCCTAGAAGACTACCAGATCTTCCAGACGGACGAATCTTGCGCATTTTCAATGCGGCTGGAGTATGCGCGGATTCTCCACAACCACTCATTACTCAACGACGCTGTCGCCATACAACAAAGCGTGCTGCGTTGGCGACGAAAACACAGAGAGGAGGAGGACCCTCGGCTGCTGATAGAAGCACTTCACTCCTACGCTCGTTCACTCATAGCATTGGGGAATACCAGTAAGTCTAGAGACGTCCTGGGAGAAGCCTTGAATATTTGCAACGTTTCGCTCAAGCCTGAAAGCATGCATACACTCGCCTGTAAAGAAGCCCTGGCAGCACTTCACAATAGCGAGGGAAATACCAAAGAGGCGATAGAGATCAGCAAAGAGGTGCTCAGGACGGCGCAGGAGTGTGCAGACAATTTGAGGTCACGGATCATAGGTACTATGAGCGACCTAGCTGTATATCTCGCGCTTGCATCACACTGGAAGGAGAGCTGGGAGATGATCAGTCGCGCAAAAGACTTTGCGAATAACAGTCTCAGACAGCAAGATATCGCGGATCTCTCAGTTCATCTCAACGCTTCGACTTTATCTGGAGTGATGCGTCTCCCGGTCACTGAAAGAAACGGACGGATTATTGCCGCTCAGAGGGGTGGACGAGTCATTGCTACTGTACTTTGAGCCACAAACGGGTCATTGTGGAGCCACTAGCAAATTTGACGGGAGAAGTCTGCGGCCGTGGCCATAGATTTGTCCAGGCAGCGACTGCGGGATACGGTGACCAACGCAGTCCGCAACTAGCGCTGCCACATGCATCGTACAGATGTTCAGCGGAGCAATTAACATGGCATCCGCAACTAAAATATCGGTACTATACATGAAGAGCGTGACTGCGATCGAACCCGGTATCAACTCAAGTTTTGGGTCTCAATTTTCACCTGGCTATAATATATTCAAGATCTCCTGAGAAATCGCGAGGTTGCAATGGAAAATATGGTTTCGTTTTCAGTAGAATTTGGCGATAATAGTAACTATGATATCGTGCATCTACAATACTACCGAGTGGTAAGAGAAGCTTCTTTTTGCCGTGGCCCACTCTGAATCATTTTTTAAGTACTGAAAAGACCCCCTACACCTGCAATCCGGTCTATAGACAGCAGGTAAACTGTGTTTCCAAGCGAGTTATATTGTTTTGAACTCAGTAGCAGGCCGGTGGTATGACGTGCGGAGTGAATGAACGATTCCGTATCACCTCCCGCGGATACAGGCTACGCACCATAGGAGGCTGGCAGCCAGCATACACGCGGTTGCAGCCCATGTAAGACGCAGAAACTTTGTACCAGTCTGAGCATTGACGTTGATCAATGGACCTTCTGCATTGATGAGTTCGGCCGCGTTCTTGCCAAGGAGAGTGGCCAGTATGGACGCCACTCCAGCGGTCAGGGTAGCGGTCGAGCTGGACATGATGTTGACACAGGCGCTACACCTGCCAGAGAAGAAATTGCCGAGGACTGCGAAGGCGAGAGCAACGGTGGTGAGTGCAAGGCTGATACAGTAGACTACAGACATGATGAGAGGAATGGTCTCGAATGCACGCATGCCACTGTTGACCTCAGGTGGCCAGCTCGACTTAGGCATGTCGGCCATGTGATCCTCACCGTCATCTAGCTGCAGACCCAGAGTTTTGCGCAGGTCAAATTCGAATGCGAATGTCCGATCGCCGCAGCTGGTGATGTTCCTGCGATCGCTACTGGATGATGAGCCGGTGCGCACTTCATCCGAGCTATATTGACCTTCGCAAAGGTTCAGAACGTAAATCGAGTAGAAGTCGTGTAAGCCTAAATATCTCGCGAAAGAGCCAATCGAGCCATCAATTTCTCCTTGCACGGAATCAGTGATCTCGTTCAAGATCGAGTTCGCTGGCTTGGATGTATCAGAGTTTAGAAGATGCGAAAAGTTCTGGCGGACGCGTGATGTATCGAGCTGGGAATCCAAGGCATCAGTGAAAGTATGCGCTGTCGAGAGATATTATCTGAGCTTACTGTCAAGATTGCGTATTCTGTCATGAAGCCTTGTTTGCTACCGGCAAACATACAGAGCAAGGCCAGGCATAGAGCCACCGCGCTAAGCACGATGGGGAATACAGCCAGGAAGCGCATCTCCCACAATTCCACAACGTCAACGCTGAACTCCCAACATGAAGGATTGACGAATTTACCACGGAAAGTTTCGACGCTAGACTATGTATTCTTTCGGAAATACGAGACACGCACTTTTGATGCACGAGTCAGGGGCTCACACCATTTCACAGGAGTCGACGGGACCCACGTACGAGCTGAGGCGGTATCTCCAAGACTGGAATTATAGAGGGTCCCAAGAAAATGGCGTGTGGAGGGATCAAACACATCTCCAAGCTGTGAAGCCGGCGTGCGGGGG